>LPNX010672937.1:306980-422452 GCA_001517045.1 Pseudotsuga menziesii | reverse complement strand
CATTAATCCTTTTTGGGAGAGGGGTTGAAAGAACCCCCCCCCCCCCGCAAAGGTCGTTTTGATGTGTTTTTTAAACACTCCCTTAAAATTCATCAAAATTTGGACTTTTGTGGGCGTTTGTTATAAATATTCCCTCAAAATTCCAAATGTCATGACTTATGTTCAGGGTGGTGGGGAGGAGGGGGGTTGAAATACCTCCCCCTAAAGGTCCTTTTCAAGGAAGATTTATAGAAAAAACCCTTAAAAGTCACGAGAATTGGAGTTTTGGGGGAATTTTTTTTTATTAATCTGTCATAGTAGTCTAGGAACTAAAACACATTATCATCAAAGATTAATAACAATAAGTCATGAAAATGGTGTAATAGTGCTACAAAATGAGTAGCTGCTCAGTATATTCACACAAAGAATGAGTAATACAATACAATGATCATACTCCAAGCATGAATGACAAAGAAATTCGAATTCCCAATGAGGTCATTCAAATTGAATGAGTGAGTCTAGCTTAACTGAATGTAAGCCACAGTAAACACTCAAGTTAACCACTGATTAAAACCCTAATTGACTCAACTAAGACCTAATTGAAGTTGAAGTGCAATAAATGACTGAGTCTAACTAAAAGTAGCTCAGACACATGTCACTGCAAACCAACCAACAAGTGGTATCACTTCAATGACTCCAATGAACCTCAATGAGGTTAACTGAAGTGTAACTGAACATCAGAAGTGGTTGGAGGTGCCTCTGTTGACTCCATTTCATTAAATAATCAACAAATAATCAATTTAATGAAGGAGGATGCTTCCACTACTCTATTTAACTGATTGTAACCATTAGATCACCTGCGGAGTGCTCCAGTTAGCCTCCCCAAATGTAGAAGAAGGCTAAGTTAGCCTCCTTGACTGACAGTAGGCATGGGTGTGATCTAGCTGATGTCATCTTGTGCTACTCTAATGTCAATTAATTCAATAATACTTAGGATAGAGGTTTAATTATGCCAAATTGACCAAAAAGAGCATGTATCGTGGTAAATGTCTCAAACATCCCCCCTTAAGCTATACTCAGGAGGAGTAGAAAACATAAAATGCATAAAAATTATAGGGCCCTGAAAACTAAGGCCATAGGTCACCTTTTACAATGCTAAAAAAAAAACTAAGTGAGGAAAAGAGGGAAAACCCAGTGGGAAAACCCCCTCCTCAAGCTGAACACTGAAAGTAGTCTGATCACCCTGACGAACTCACCCCCAATAGTGAACGGAAGGAAGTGAACTTATTTTCTGAAAATATCTTGGTGAAGATATCTGCAATATGCTCATGAGTTAGACAGTATTGTAGAATGATGGTCCTATCATGCACTAGCTCCCTGATATAGTGCAGGTGGATCTCTACATGGTTGGTCCTCTGCCTGGTAACTGGATCTATGGATATCATAATAGCACTTTGATTGTCACTAAAGAGGACAGTGGACAAAGTACTACCAAGATCAAACTCTTAAATAATTCCTTGCAACCAAACTGCTTGGATGCAAGCATTCACCGCTCCTCGATACTTGGCCTCTGCTGAAGATAATGCTATGGTAGCCTTCTTTTTGCTAGACCAGAAAATGGGGCCACCACCAAACATGAATGCATATATGGAAGTAGAATTTTGATCAATAAAATCACTCACCGAATCAAAATCTGTGCATCCAACCAACTCTAGCTCGGAGTCTGTGACATAGTGAATGTCGTAGGTCCTGGTTCCCTGAATATACTGGAGGATCCTCTTGGCTTCCTTCCAATGAAGATAATGAGGCTTCTACATGTATCTTGATATAGCATTCATGGTATAATATATATCAGGCTGAAAATGTGTCAATTACAACAAGCTACCAATCAGCTGTCGATAGATAGTGCAGTCCATGGGAGGTGTGTTTTTCCTTCTTCAAGGCTGATCCCTGAAAGGAAATGGAATGGTGCAGGACTACATTCATCCATGTTAAACTTGAATAACATGTATGATATTAATTTGGACTGAGTGACCATTATCCCATCATAATTTTGCTCAATTTTGAGCACCAAAAATTGTTAGGAGCCCCGAATCACTCATTTCAAAGGCATTGTGGAGAGCAGTTTTGATGGCTGAAATAGAAGCAACTGTGATACCTGTGATCAGTAAGTAATCAACATATAAAACAATAATAATCAAATTAACATCAGTCTACTGTAAATACACCTTTGGATCTGATCTACACCTTTGTTTGTTTCGCGAGAGATGGAAGGCATCCATCATGGAATACCACTCTCTTGGGGCCTGCTTTAACCCATATAGTGACTTCTTTAGCTTGCAAACCAAATATGGATCAAAGATGTAGCCCTCAATATGATTCATGTATATCTCCTCATTAAAATCCCCATGCAGAAAGGCTAACTTAACATCCATATGATGCACTTCCCAGTTCTTAGATGTCAAAATTGCCAAAACTAGGCGGATGGAGTCCATTTTTGCAACCGGTGCAAAGGTCTCATGGTAGTCCACACCTTGGACCTGAGAGAAATATTTTTCATCCAGCCTTGCCTTATATTTGTAGGTTCTTCAATCAGCAACAACCTTGGTCCGAAACACCCACTTTCATTGTACCAATTTCCTTCCCGGAGGAAGAGAAACTAGTTCCCAAGTAGTGTTTTTTTGAAGAGAATTCATCTCTTCATCCATGGAAACTTGCCATCTTGGATCCTTCTGAGCATGGTAGTAGGATTTTGGGTCTAAAATAATCATCAAATAACAAGTTTCGGACAGAAAATAACAAGTTATGCTGGTTATGATTAATTAATACCCTCCCTAAGACCTTTAATTATACTTAGTGAAATAAGGAAATTTCAAGGGTTGAGGAGGTTGAGACAGTTAAGATGGTTATGGTTTAGGGCTTAACAAATCTCAATTATTCATGATTTATTATTTTTAATGTCAACGCAAAGTGTACACTAGTATTGATACTGGAAACCCGCATATGACACATGAGTTTCTCTAAGGGAAACCTGCGTACATATCTGTACGTGGGTTGCAATGACAAATACTCCCGTACAATACGTGACATGCTGTAGGAAAATTCGCATATGTATGCGGGTTACTTATAGGAAAAGTCACGTACAGAAAGTGACATATTAAAAAGTAAAAATGGCAAGCTCGATGGATAGTAAATGTATTTCATAACATGCCCATCTATAGTGTTCTAGGAAACCTTCAATCCATAAATGTACTTTTGTGCGCCAACAAAGGAAATGTCGGCACTCGGATGGAGAAGTGCCATTTGGGTTGATAACAGTTATCAAATCTCAATATCTTGATCTTAATCCCAGAGGCATTCTCAATCAAGGCCTTAAGTTCATAGAATTTTTCACATACTTCAGACATCTATTTGAGAAAGAAGACCCATGTGTACCTTAAAAAATTATCAATAAAAGTCAGAAGATACCTTGATCCATTCATGGATGTGATAGGCATCAAACCACTGATATCAGAATGTATCAGCCCCAAGATGCATGTAGCTCGGTTTGCCTTCCCTCGATCGAACCTGTTCTCAGGGTGTTTTCCAACCACACGGCCCTTGCAAATTCCAGTGGTTGCCTTGATGACCAGGAGGCCTTCAACCATGGTGTTTTTCTATAATTTCTGAAAATATTTGAAATTTAGATGGCCAAACTTTTCATGCCACATCCTACTCACTTCATTTCCATGAGTTAGCAGTGCGGTGGGCTTTGCATCCGCCACAAAGTGGGAGAACTCATAGGATTTTGCATGATGGTTTGCAAGGCCTTTAGCAATGAGTTTCTTGGATGCAAGTTCCATTATCTCAAAATCATTTGGGCTGAAAGATACTCTCTTAGGCACTCCTGTATGTGTCATCTGATAGACACTAAGGAGATTTGATGCCATAGATGGTACATACAAAACATTTGAAAAATAGCCATTCTCAAGATCAACCATACCTTGTCCTTTTGAAATGATGGTGGAGTCATCTCCCATGTGGATGGGGATGGATTTTCCAGTCTCCAAGGATGAAAAAGAGTCTCTTTTATCCATCATGTTGTTCGAAGCTCCATAATCAATAAAGAGTGCTTTGTACTTCGAAGTGCTTGCCATGAGGGCATGACCTTTTTCATGCTATGGTTCTCGATCTTGTTGATCTCTCCTCTGAAAGATTTCCAAAAGATTGATGTGATTTCTCTCAAGGAGAGAGGTATATTCATCAAGCTTCTTCTTCATGCAGGTATGTTTAGGGTGGAAGCCCTTCCCGTAGTATGAACACTTGAATTTTTCCTTTCCATGATACCCTTTTCCTTTGTTCTTCTTTGAGCTAAAAGACTTATCATGTTGCTGGTTTCCAACTTTAGGCTTAGGAGCTTCAAATTTAGTTTTTGGGTTCTTCTACTGCTTTCCTTTACCCTTCTTATCTTTGGGCCATGAGACATGGAGGGCTTGATCATGAGAGGATCCGTTGATCCCCATCTAGACAAGCTTATCATGTTCACTTGTTAGGGACTCAATGAAGGCATTGAGTGTAGGAATCTTCCATTCAGGGTTTGTGAGCTTCCCCACACGGAAAGTAGAGACAAAAACAGAATAATCAGCTCCAAGTTTGGAGAGTATGGCAAGGATGAGCTGATAATCCTCTTTCTCCACTTTGCATTGCTTCAACAGTAAGACATTGTTCTTGAAATTTGTGAAAACGTCATTCAAGGTCTCAAAATTGGAGGGATGGAGAGGCATCAATTCATTTTAGAGTTGGTAAAATCTCAAATTATCCTTCTTTCCATGCATGGATTCCAATTTGTCCCAAATTTATTTTGGAGTCTTCAATCCCAAAAGATGGAAAAGAAGATCCCACGAAAGAGAGAGGCACAAGAATCCGAATGCTTCATTCTTCTGGTTCAAGAATTTAGATATGTCTATTGCAGAACCAAGCTCTTCTTCAGTGTACATGCTGACCCTATAGAGTCCTCTGGAGCGAAGCTATATCTCCATGTCTTCTTTCCATGAGTGGAAATTGAATGGAGTCAAAAGATCTACAGAAGAAGCCATCTGAATCTGTTGGAGCGAATGCTTTCACCTATCAAAAACCTGAAAATCACAACAAAAGGGGCAATGTAATGTTAGACAGCCTGCACATTTTAGGATTTCATCACACCCAACATAGTCAATCAAGAAAGCTTGATCAACAATTTCTTTTCTTGGGGTATTAAGTGGTAAGCCTTGGCTTCTGGTGTAGTGCTCGATTTTTGAGCTATTGCTCAATTTTCATGCAAGATTTGTCAAAAATATTGTTTTTGAGAGATCTGAGCTTCATCTCACCATGAGCTCTGATGCCATATTAATCTGTCACAGTATTCTAGGGACTAAAACACAGTCTCATCAAATATTAATAACAATAAGTCATGAAAATGGTGTAATAGTGCTACAAAATGAGTAGTCGCTCTGTTTATTCACATAAAGAATGAGTAATACAATACAATGATCATACTGCAAGCATGAATTCCAAAGAAATTTTAATTCCCAAGGAGGTCATTCGAATTGAATGAGTGAGTCTAGCTTAACTGAATGTAATCCACAGTCAACACTCAATTTCACCACTGATCAAAACCCTAATTGACTCAACTGAGCCCTAACTGAAGTCAGAGTGCAATAACTGAGTCTAACTGAAATTAGCTCAGACACATGTCACTGCAAACCAACCAACAAGTGGTAGCACTTCAATGACTCCAATGAACCCCGATAAGGTTAACTGAAGTGTAACTGAACATCAAAAGTGGTTGGAGGCGCCTCTGTTAACTCTAGTTCATTAAATAATCAATAAATAATCAATTTAATGAAGGAGGGAACCGTCACTACTCTGTTTAACTGATTGTAACCATCAGTTAGAAATATGGGGCATTAATTACACTCAAATCACCCCCAGAGTGCTCCAGTTATCCTCCCCGAATGTAGGAGAAGGCTAAGTTAGCCTCCTTGACTGAAGGTATGCATGGGTGTGATCTAGCTGATATCATCTAGTGCTCCTATGATGTCAATTAAGTCAATAATACTTAGGATAGAGGTTTAACTAGGCCAAATTGACGAAAAAGAGTGTGTATGGTGGTAAATGTCTCCAACAGTTTTAATGTCACCCCAAAAGTCCAATTGTCGTGACTTTTTTTTAAGGGGGGGTTGAAATACTCCCCTAAAAAAAAATTTCCTCAGAAATAGATTTTTTGGGGGATATTGTTTACAGAGCCCCCCCCCAAAATTTAATTCTCAAGATCTTTTTCGTAGGGGAGTATTTGCATCAAGGATTTTATCTTGAGTGATTCATTCTTATTGATTATCACTTGTTTAGCTATGTTTTTCTTGTTTTTTTCTAGCTAGGGTTTTATATATGTTGTTTTTTTTAGTAGCCCTATGATAAGGATATCGCATGTATAACTTCATCTTATTCATATTGATGAGTTTTTCATTGAATTTTGACTTGATCCAATACTTACGTAATTTGTCGATTTTATTTTCAACCATTTATGTTTTTCATGGTATATAATTTCCATCTATATGTCTTGTGTATTTGACATTAGTTAAGGGAAATTATGTTGAGCAACTATCATCATTATAATTAAACAAGATAAGATTTTTTTAATATTGTATTTATTTTTGTAAATAAAATTTTTTAAAACATGGTTTATGTAATATAAGAGTTTCTGGAGGGATGAAACTTATCGAAACACTTGCCATAATTTCTCATGGAATTCCTAGAAGTTTGGATTTGTTTAACCTGCGCCTATCGGTAGGGGTTAATTTTGCACTAATGTTGAAAACTACCTATACTAACTCCTTAAACATATTCCCATAAAGAATTTACCCTTTTCAGCAACACCTGCAAAGAATATGTAGTCTCACCTAATATGTTTGAGGGAGGGCTACATGAACCAAGTTTCCGTAGTGGGAAGAGGACTTCGCACTATCTTTCACCCAATCAAAAAATTACCTAGAAATCGAAGTTCCTAACCTCACTATTAACCTAATATACTTATCATTATTATTTTCAACCATATTATCCCATATTTAGGTTGAAAAGAACATCAACATACATTAAATCGATAAGTACTATGATACTTTGCATTTTTCACACTTAAAGGGAAAACATAGATGTAGCATATTCATTCATCCACTTATCTGAACCATCACATATTTACCCCAATAGTGCACAAAATATTTTATCAATACATAATTCACATTTTAAACATCGTCAGATATAAGACATTCCATAGAGACAAGACATTCTAACACCCAGATCAAAATATCGATCAAATTCTCTTCATAAGGAAAATTCTTCGTAACATCAATACCATAAATGAACCACAAAAGACAAAAAACATTCCTCAATCTACTGATTCTCCACCAAAATATTCCCACTTTATTTACAATCCTAATTCTACTTATAGGCTCACTAGCCCATTAAAAAATTGTCTACTTGACCAATCTCTAACTAACTCAATCAAAATATTCTAGTTTTTCAGTTTCTTCCTCTACTGTGGTTGACTTTTACCTTTTTCAACATCCTTCCTATTGGTGGAGTTACTACAGTTTGTGCGCTCCAACCCCTTTCCAACAAGCCCCCAACAAAAACTTGCAGCTCTTCCTTGAGCCACCTCAGCTGGAAGGCACCGATGCGCTCAATTTTTCCTTGAAGTCATCTTATACTCCTATGGGTTATTCAACAACTTCCTTGACCTTTTCAATGAGTGTTTCGCACTCTTCCACTTCCTTCTCTATCGGGTGCTCTTCAATCATATGCTACAATTTAATCAACTTTACCTTGGTATTCATGATTTCATCCATGGGATTGAGCGTCGATATCTCTGTTGTACCCTACAATTCATCCATGTGTGTTGTCCTCTACTGGTATATTGCATGCTCCTTGTTAAAGCACTATTGTAACTTCTTTATCTTGAATTTATTGATCACCTACACAAGTGGGGGAATCGTTTTGATTTGTCCCCTCAACGCTGTTAGTTGTGATTCTTCCTCTATGAGTTGTGCATCTAGTTGGTGCAACTACTCGTCTTGTACTAAGCTGCCCAAAAACTATATTATTTCCTTCGTGATTGTCTGCACTACCTTTTATAGCTCTAAAATATCTATTGCAATATGTTCTATTCCACTTCTCCTTCCTACTACCATATCTATAAATGTGTTGGGTACCGCTCTAGCCTACAACTCCTCGTTTTCGTTTCAAAAGTTCATGACAACTTTCCCTAGCCACAATATTTTTTCCTCTGCAAACATCTTGAGACTGACTTATGGTACCTCTTCATAGGCCATGGAGATTTCCCTCTCTAGTATATTCCTATCCTTAAATTCCTTGTTTTTTTTTATGATTTCCTCCTTTTCCACTTTGAGTCATTGTTGTTCCTCTTGAGCAATTTCCTCCTACTGCTTGGATCGGACTAGATGATCTTAGAAATTTTCTTCTTGGTGTCTGATTTCTTCACTAGAGGCGATCTGAAGTCTTGTTAGTGTTTCATCAAAAGAAATTTTAGGTCAAGGAGAACCAAGTGGTGTTCTCATAGTGTAGCATCGAAGTCTTCATCTCCCGTAGTGATTGCATGTGGTAGTATCTATACTAGTCATACTCTTGTCCCAATGTCAACCTCAAACATCCTTTGCAATGCTGCTTCTTACGATATCCTTGTCTCGAGCACTACATTTGTAAGTTTCCGCAGTAGTTGTGTAACTTGGTGGAAGTATCCTTTTGAATGTTGCGTCAATTTTTCCTGACTCTCATTGACTGTCATACTGATTTTTGCCAATACCATATTTACCTAGTAATCAAAGAATCTTGCGGTGTTTCTCCCCTTGCCTTGCTCAAAGTGGTGATTCGTCCACTCTTATTCATGTTATTTCTCTAAATATGACTCAGTTGGAGTTTCTAAGGAATCTTCATCATACGAGCTTACTTCTTCCCTTAATTCCTTTGGGTTATCCTATTATTTTGGGACATCTGTCAGTGGTCCATTTCCTAGGTTCAACAGTTCTTCATTACTTTCCGAAACTTTCCATTCTGGAGACCATTCTTCAATAATGGCATCCAACACTTCATCTTTCAGATTTTATTTTGTCATAAGCCATTCCCGTGCCTAGATATGTATGGCATGGGGTCCCATTGGTACTTGTTTGTGTCTTGGTCTGTGAGACGTGACACCTTGACTACTTCCTCTCATAGTGCATCTAAGTATAGGTAAAATTTTTGTTGTTGTTCATCTTTTCGTTCCTTATCATTGAGCACCCATATATTTTTATATCTTACGCCTCGACATATGTTCACAGCGTCAACCTCCATTCCTTGATAATGTGTTGGCTCGATCGATCCCACCAACATGATTAGTATTAGTAGCCAAGAATAATGGAATCACTTACCAATATATTGTGCCAACATGACTTCCTCCATCAACTCGTTCAGTAGGAATAGGGATGAATACATTTATACGCCAACTGCACACTGCTGTGTAGATGTGATAACCCTCGATGTGCACTATCATGATCGTTAACAACTTTGCTGAAACTCACACTACCTTATCATTGATGGTATCAATTATGTATGTTCTTTTATCCTTTATCACACCATATTTGTTTTGCAGTTTCACTATCAGCTTCCAATCGTTATCCTTCCCTCGAAAGTACTACAACGAGTTGACCCCCTCCTTGGGTAGGCTGATGATTTGGGATATCAAATCAACCATAAATGGGACCTTTGTCCCTAGCCACAAATATCCTCTATGGAAACATGCCAACAAATATTTCACGCATGTAGTAACTTTTGAAGATCATCTAAAATGCAACATGTGGATGATCGACAACAAATCATACTGTTGTAATATCAATTCCTTTTGCACGGTTTCTCTCATGATCGGACCTTGGTCGCTTTGTTCTCTTTCCTCATTGGTGTCCTTGGTGTATTCGAATAATTCTAGGATTTTGTGATCATTGTATTGGGAGTTGTGGGCATATTTATTGCATACTTGTTGTCTTTTCCAATCTTTATGACCAGTGTCACCTCCATTCTCCGTGGTACATACACGGGGATGTATTCTATTGTCGGTTGTGATGGTTTTCCTCTCATCATCATTTCTTCTTCCACCGTAGATGATGGACCCGCTTCCTCCTGTGTTATGGCCTCCCTTCTTTAACCTTGGACTATATTTATTTTTCTGTCCGAAGTGATCAGACAATTGGTGCTCCTCTTCTTCCTAATCGGTCGTCCTACCGTGGACACAATTTGTTGCATTTTATCTATGATTGTTTCCCACACAATTAGAGGTTCGTGCATTATTTTGCTTGAAATAATATGTGTTATTTCTTCTACAACACCTGTCTTCATTCCTACACCTCTTAAATCTAACTCTTCCTCTCTTAGCTCCAAACCTTCCTTTCAACTTGCAGAATTTGCACAATGGATCAAACCATGCCCCTTGGTCTAATTTTCTATCCTCCAAGCCTTCTGTGTGAGGGATTCACGCCATTATTACTAAATACTCATTAATTGACCATATCCTCTATTTATTTTGGAAATACAACATGCGCCTTAGTCATTAATTGTAAATCTTTCTAACTTGCGTCGTTGCTTGCGTGGTGTAATTGCTTCATTTATTGCCTAATTTGACCATTTCGCACCTCGTTCGGTATCAACAAGTTCAAAATATTATCGCAATTTAACTTTTCTCATCGTTCTTCCTTCTGTGGACAAATTTTTCTATGAGTTTTCCATTTGTTTTCTTCCAAATCTGAGTCATTATCATTGGTGTTGCACGTGTCTATCTCGATAGGGATTTAGTTGACTCCCGTTTACTAGTTTCGGTAGAATCACTCCATCTAACTACTAAAACACCCCACCTCCTTCGGTATAGAAGAGTATGATGTATGGACCAAGCCAATGCATCTGAAGCTTACTTGGGTGCTTCACAAATTTGTTTTCGTAGAGCAGAACCATATCTATGTGTTGCGAGTGCTTCGTCTTGACAAGGGGATCATGCCATGGCTTCTATCGATCCTTTTCCACTTATTGATGAAATCCTGTGATGAAGTGGTCCTTGTCAAGGAATACTAAATGCGTCATTCTTTCCTGAATTTCTCTTTCATCACTCATTCCTATTATGGATACTATGTGTATACTAGGTATGATATATTGCATTGTCATTACCGCTTCTTTTCCATACACCAACTTCAATGGTGCCTTCCCTGTGACTCTTTTACATGTTATTCTATAGGCCATAATATTGCAGGGATTTTCATATCCCCTTCATCGCGATTCATATCGCATACCATAGCAAGGGGATTTTCAAATATCTTGTTGAACTAAAAGGGTATTTCTAACGACGAGAGGACTGACTAGACATAGGATTTTGAGCTAGTTGTATCAATAATTAACCTCTCTGAGGAGGAGTAATTAATGGAACACCAGTCAACTAATTCAGGGAATTTTTGGGTTTGGTCCATAAATAAATAATGGAAAAATAACTAGTAAACATTGTGAATCTCTATTCCTTGGTCCTTTAGAAATTTTAGCTTATTTTTTACAGTATCAATAGGTCCATTCAGTAGTGTTATAGCTGATTTTACCACACCTGCTGAATCACACTTGTATGGCCTTCCCCTGTCCCTCTGCAGACTCTTTCGACCCCATGGACCTTTTTTATACCTTTCATGTTTCCAAGATCATCCCTAAAAACATGCTTAAGTTTCTATATGCGAATTTTAAACCCTTGCGTATATACGTGGGTTTGACCCCTAAAACCGCGTACATCGGGATGTGTGCAAAATGCCAAATTCTTTTGGAGTTTTCCTTGACATGGATCTGACTCACTTGTCTCCTGGCCTTCCATATGCCTTGAGATCACTCAGATTCAACCCTTCATTACCCCATTGAAGAGCTATATAAGGAACTCTTTGGATAAATTGAAGAATATGTGAGAATTGAGAGCAAAGAAACTATAGTCCATTGTTGTTGGAACTTATGCTTGAGTCTGCGTCCCTTTGTCCCTTGGAGCACTTTGGTGTTCTTCCCAAGATTTCCTTTTGCTTGTGAGCTTGCTATCGAGAGATGGAGGATTGAGGTGGTGGAGGTCCAAGTGGGGGATTTAGTTTCTCTGATTCGCAGACATGCCGACAAAGGTTGTATTTATTGTAATCTCTGATTTTATATTAATAGAAATATATTTTCCTGTCCAATAATGTATGTTTGAATGAATATTTTATCTATGGATGCTTTCAAATGCTTATACGTTGCTAATTATATATTCTAACAGTAGATCTAACACCAATATATATAGCATGCTTGTCTTGTTTATTGATTGTTGAGGAAGTAATTTATCAATTCAAGCTCGGGTTGGAAAGCTCAACGGGGATCTACTTCAACCGTCCGGAATAAGGTATGAGTTTTGATCCTTTAGTGTTAGATATTTGATTTCTCTTGCATATTGGAAAGGATTGATTTCTGGAGTTAAGCTGTCTGTTGTGGTACCCCAAGCCATAGGCATTTCTCTTTGTAACAGAATTGGTGACTCCGCTGGGGATGTTTCTTGTTTTGATTTGGGGTTTGGCTGCACAATGTGCCTGGTATTATTGACTTGCTCTTTGTTTCTCCTTGATTCTGTGTTGCATTTTATATTATGTTCATCCATTGACACTCCCCTTTATTGGTTTGACCCTTGGCCTGCTTTTTATCACTGCCTTCTCTATATATGCAGGTTTTTGGCAAAAAGTCATGTACATATGTGGATTTTTGGCCAAAAGTCGTGTATACACGCAGGTTTTTGGCCAAAATCCGCATATACATGCATATTTTTGGCCAAAAGTTTCGTATATACGCAGCTATTCTTTAAACAGTCACATACATCCTCCTTTTTGGTGAGTTTGATGTTGTGGTAAGTTGTTGGGTGGGTTGTGAGTCTGGTTGGGTCTTCCTTGGGTCTGATGTTGTCTACTGGATGCTTCTTTTGTGACCAGAGACCTCTTTTTCATTGATTTTTCTTTGAAAGTAATTTTAGCCATTTATCCTTTTTGTTTTGCCATTAGTGCATTACTCTTTTTTGTCTCGGTGTCTTTCTGGACTTGTGTTTTATACTTGCTGCAGAGACTGAGAGTTTTAGATGACTTTTATTGCATTTTTCATTCTTTTATATTGAAAAATACAAGGTAGTTGGATTTTTTGCATAAGGATTTGAGGAGGTACTTGCATTGGATTGCTTAGATGAAAGCTGTGTTCAGGCTTTCATATAGGAAGGATTGCATTGGCATTCGGAAAGGAATATATATTTATGCATCTCATGTAGTGGCATACCCTATTTTTCATTTGACAAAGATTGCACTTAGCATTGTTTGTTATGGTGTGCATATTTACTTCACTACTAAGTCAGAACTTCATTAGTTGCATGACCATTTCCCTTTGAGTAAATAGAGCCATTAAAATCAACGCATAATTTAAAATGAACTACACATTTTTCTTTTATAGGGTTCACCAACAAGAATAGGTTTTAGGGTCTTGGAATAGTTCATTGTGAGTTAATTCTCCAAGACCACTAAACAACAACATGTATGTGTCTGTCCAGGTGAGAGTGTGAAAACCCTTGGTATAATTAGTGTTTCTCATGACGCTCCTCTTCCACAAGAGTTAAGCACGAGGAAATGCCTATGATTGTGATTGGGATGACCCCTAGTAACTTTCTGTGAGCACTAGAGATATTTCCAGGATTGTATTCGTATCTGGGGGCTCTTTAGAGAGTTTTAGGCTTTCCTACCCTAGCCATACGGTCAATCCCTCCTGCGATTGTCCACCTGAGCATTGATTATATTGAGGTGACCTTAGTTTCCTTACCTAGGATATCGAGGTGGTACTTTGCAAGGGTTATTCTGCAGGTGTCCTAGCCAGGTTGGGGTCGGACAGCACAGTTGCTTTACATCTTGAAGCTGAAGGCCACAATAGTTAGTTACATACCTCTGCTTGTTATGTATGGGAGTCTCAAGCATCTCTTAGGTGAGACATACTTGCTACATTCGGGAGCTCACATATCGTCCCCTTGTATTTGCTTGTATTTGTGCACTAGTTGGCCTTTGGGATCATGGTTACTTAAGTATATTCATTCTCTCTTGAGTTCAGGTCCTTTTATTTTCGGCATGCCTGGTGTCCTATCACCCATCCCTGGTCCTAGTGTCAGACTTGGGGGCATCATAGCCCCTTATCGTGCTCATAGATTTGGGAATGGTCATATTCCATCCTCTACTCCATTTGTGGAGGAGTTTTATTCCCTTCGCTTGATCTTTACACCAGTGGTCACCCTTGCGGGGGTGGTAGTGGATTCGTGAACATTGGGTCTACACTTTACATTCCTTTTTATGGCCCATCGTCCACTGCACTGTTTCCTTTGAATTTATTTGTCATGATCATTCCTCCCTATTCCCTATAGTTTGGATTCTTTATTGAATATTTTAGGTTGTTTTGGACTAATATTGTTGTCATGTAGGGTCCAGGTTTTGTACACTCTCTCCGAGGTTTCAACCTGTTCATTCCTATCACATGTATCATGTCTAAATTGGCATAGAGGTTATGATTTCACATCCACTTGCATTTTGCATGACCTTATGACTATTTCATTTTAACCTTATGTACAAACCCATTCCATGGTATAACAGAACCTTCATGCTAATTTTAGAAGTGACACTATGTGAATGGTAGAGCTTTCCTATACATGGGTGTCCTAGTTAGCTCCCCTTTGCAATTTGCACCCATGCTGTTAGTCCTCTCTTAGGTCTGGGAGTCCTCTGTATAGTACCACCATGAATTTGGGCAAGAGCATCATACTCCTCTAGATCTTTTGCTACCCTATTTCCCTCAGGACTCCCTTATGTCAAGTTGTAATTGCATTATCATGAGCTTTGTTTGCCTTCTTGAGCCTTATGCCGGCTTCCCTGACTTTGAGTTTCAGCCATATAGCCCAAGCTTATCTCATGTCTAGCAATGTAGAGCCATCTTTTATATCCTTTGTAGCTTGATTTCCTATTTTATCGAGAGGGGACTTTCCCCCGAGTGTCGCTATCCTACACATGTATCCTTGCATTGAGCATAGGTATGTTCCACTGCTTGGAACTAGTTTTTTTTCCCATATGACACTCATCTCCTCCTAGTCTATAACTATAAAGCAGTTTTATTATTTTTCAAGATTTTTAAATATTTGAAAAAGTAAAAAAAAAACAATTTAAAAACAAAAAAGTCGGACGAGGAAAGAAGTTATCTTTGGTAGTTGTCGAGTCGTGTCACCTTCGAACAGAGCACTGTATATCACATCTGTTGGTTGGATTTACAATTTGACTTTAGGAGTTGTACTCGTTTATCTGAGTTTATCTCCACTGACTAGTTAAGCTTCCAGTCCCTATGGAGCCTCTGTTGATTCCTCTTGTGTCACAGAGATGTCCCAATTTTGTATATCAAGTCTATGTTTCCTACATTCAGTCACCATTTGTCGTTATGCTCTTGTTTAAAGGAAGTTGAAACCTGAGTCGGCCATTCCTTAGTTATCTTGACTTTGCATGTCAGCCATTCTCGGTACAGTTACTGGTTCGTGCACCTTGTGATCGAGTCCTTCCACATTATACAAATTTATTGAGTACCTCATGTTGGATGATGGGGGATTCCTATTTCCACCTTTCACACACCTGGATCACGTGGCAGAAATATTCAAGCCACTCGGTGTGTCCTTGGTGGAAAGTATCGAGTCAAGGCTGTCACCTTGTTCTTGAATTCTTCGTTTAGGCTCAACTCCTAATGGAGCCAAGGGGGGTAGACCCTATTAAATTACTAAGGATGATTTCTTAGTGTGGTGATGTTAAACTGAATCAGTTATTTAGGAGTTTGAATATTTTAACTATAGATAATTAAAGATGACAAGATACGAAGATAAACACAGGAAAGCACAAAGTTGATACACAATATATATATATATAAAGAAAAAAATGACCAGTGCCTTAGAATGGAGTCAAATCAATAAGATCGATGTGCTTGCATGTGCTTGGAGTGAATATTTTGTGATTGCATCTTGGTATGTTTTATGTTAAATGTGAAGTATGAGTTGATTAAATTAGGCCAAGGGGGACTCCAGATATACCCGAGAGTACTTGGAGTATGTCCAAAACTAAACCTTTACGACTACCCGCAAGGAATATGTGGGCTAAAATGGAGTCTCTGGGGCTATTGTTCGTAACACACCCGTTAGGGTGTGACAGAGATCGGCACCCTGAGGTCACTTTTCAGTAGGTTCCCACTTCCTTTGGGTATTTTGCCACCGTAGAGGTCTAATCTAGGTGTTGGATTTTCACCTGATGGTCTGTCAATTGGGAAGAGTGAGTCCTAATTATACTAGTCACCCAAGTTATTTTGACACATCTTGACTGATCAGACGAACCGTAGCTAAGTGCAGAGCATACACACTGGAGTCTTGTAATTTTTAATAAGTTTTAAATTGGATGTTCTTGTTTAAAAGAAAAGCCTCCAAGAACCTCTTTCGATCCAAGTGGATCTCAATCGGGGAATCGAGGAGGGGTTAATTTTAAAGTTGCAGATAAACAAATGATAGGAAAAATCAAACAGATACACAGTTCAAGTTTCTTAATTAATCCTACCACGAATCTCTTTCCCCTTTCGGGTCAGTCAGGAAATCGTGGGGTAAGTATTACGATTACTTTGAAATGTAAGATATGGAGTATGGAATTAATAAAAAAATCAAGTATACTACTCTACAAATTATATCAATGCTAGTAAAAAAGGAAATAAACAGAAATTGACGAAAAAGGCACCGACACAAATCCCTCCAGGGGGGATGGCAAATGGGCTCGAAAGAGCCTATTCCAAAGATAATTTTATTTATTATTGGTTAAAGAATCAATGAACTGAAATTATCAAAATATTCTTGGTCCTTATACATCCTGAAACCAAGATTTTACAACTTTGGAAAAGTCTTGAGTTTTTAGTGAAAAAGGAGACCCCTGGGGGGATTTGAGCGCTCCTGAGGCCACTTTGGACAGCATCTTCCTTTCCCTTCTGTCATACCTGCTAAAATACAGAGAGCATATTAGAATAAAAAATTCCCAAAAGAACTTTTAAGAGTACCTTTGGATCATCCTACCTTATCTCACAAAAAATGAAGTTAAAACTAGCTAAACAGGCAGAAAAGGAACCAAGGAAAGCAAGCTTTCCTTGGGATCTTGGCTTGCTGTTTGTGCAGCCAACAAAAATGTACTGATATTTTATAATATTGAATTTTATATTAGTGAAAGGAAATCTAATGCATGCGATCTACAAGTTTCCTTTAAATTTTCATGCAAAAAAGACGATTTCCCTACAGCTAGATCTAGAATCCTTATGAAACATTTTTAAGTGCAAGATATAGGTTATGAGCTATGAAATATTAGATCTATGTATATTTTAATTTGATGAAACAGATCCAAATGAAATCACAGCTATGAATTGAACCAGGTAACTTGGTAAAGTGTTGATTTTGAGGGAGGAAGAAGAGGAGAAAAGTGTTGGTTTCCTTGAAGATCCGCAGTAGAGATTTCAGGTGGAATGTCGAGGGACTATGCCTTTGAAGTGTTTTGAGGAGAATGAAGAAGCAAACTAGATCAACATCCTCTCCAAAGTATGAACCTGCAACTCAGCTGAAATCAAAGAGCTTGCCAAGAAACTTGTGAGATCTGATTAGTACATACAAAGAGATTCAAGATAACATGCATATAAGCTTATAAGACATGCTGAATCTAGATCTCTAAACATGCATCCAAGGAGAGTGACAGTCAATAAACTTATTGAACAACACCTTTCCTATCAAGATTTTAATAAGCTAATTACCAATCTTAACCATAGATCTACAAGAAATTAGCAAAAAATGACCACAGATATAGGTTACCTCAGTAAAAAAATGGAAATAATCATCCACACATGCAATGGCACCACACCGTATTGCCTCTAAATCTTTTCCTTATTTCAAATGAAGAATTACAGAGTTACAATAGCAGCAGCACCTCAATCCCAGTTCTAACTAGCTTGGAAGAGGAGGCTGTGCCTGGATATATACAATTTGCAGGCCATCCAGCACACGGGGGGTGAAAATATCAAGGAGATAGACCAAATATGTTGATGGAGATTCCATCAATTCCTAATCCGTGTCTAGCTGAGCCAGATCTGAGTCTCACTGAGTGCAACTCTCAATCGGGGGGCTGATCTGACTGACACCTCAACCTGTTGACAGAAGAATCCACCAAAACTCATCTAGATGAGCCAAAAACGCGTGGAGGAGAGAGGGAGGGTGAAATTCCCCATAAAGGATGCTCAAGATCAACTCTAGATCTAATTTGATCCCCTCCTTCAGTCAAGGATTTGTCAGATCTAGTCAATCTGCTCCAGATCTGATTGATTTCAGTCAAATCAATTGAGTATCCACTGATTTATTAATTTTGGATTTGCTCCATTATTCATCAATTTATTAATTAAAATAATAAATAATTTATTTTTGGGGCTTTCTGACCTGAGTGATGGAAGATCACTCAAAACTTAGGAAAAAGTGGGTCAATGGGTTTACATGGTGCTCTTAGCTTGAAAATGAGCACCTACATGACTGAAACCAATTATTTGGCCCACTTTTATTACAAAATCAAATTTTCCAATTAAACTATTAAAAAATATCCTAAGTTTTGGAAAAATTAAAATTTAATAAAAAACACTGAAAAAACTAAAAAATTGAAAAATTGAAAAACACCTAGGGGGACTTAGACATGTTCATATGGCTCAAAAATGATGTCTAGCATGTCTATACATTGACACATATACTCTAATAACCTCAATAGGCCTAATTTCCAAGCCGACCACCCCAACTTTGGAGGTATGGAGTGAAAAACTTAGAAATTATCAGTCGTTTATTCAACAACCAATAATAACCAAGGGAAAAAACACCTTGGGCTGATCGGATTGACAAATGAAGTCTAAGAGACCGAGTCTTTTATAGACACTATCATGATAGAACAATTACAATTCCCCCATGGGGTATGAACATGCGATATCATACAACAAGCACTTCCCAGAAGTACTTCCAAAGGTCTTTTTTAAGTCCGAACAAGTCAACCCTGTCCAGTTCACCGGGATCACTTGATAAAAAACCACTAAGTACAACTTAGGTGGTAACATTGCCTTAATGCCCTCCTTCTAGCGGATTTCATCCCATTAACTTCAGATTATTTATTTTGGGATTGGAATCTAGAGTCTTTTTTGAGTGCCTTGAGACTTGCAGTCATCAGTGGCAGGTTCTCTCACCATTGACAGTTCTTTGGGAATAGATCAATGTCCCATGATCGATGGATTCTCTCAAGTGTTTGACCTCAACACATTTATTCACACTTGTTATTTTGCACTCTAGTACCTTGATTCCCATTATCATTATCGGTGGGTGATCTCGCGTCTATTAATGGTATATATCAATGACCGGTAATCAGACGATGGAGTACTATGTTCGACCTCGACACCTCTATTCACATAGTAGGACTTGTACTCGTAGCGGTTTGTGTATAATACCGTCCATATTGGTGGCATCTCTTATATGCTACCTCCTTAATCATGCCAGTGTTCATGAGATTTCAGCTTTCATGACTTGATTCCAGTCTATTTCAAACATTTCCAGCCATTATGGAGATCTTGATCCATTGTATATCTTCAGCCATTATGGACATATTGATCCTTTGTATATCTTCATCATGGATATTCTGATCTATGTATATTGTACATGGAGATGACCACTTATGTCGTATTTTGTATCATACCTATTCATGGCCATTGTACTCTTATGTATCCGGTGCTCCTATATGTATTTGCAGTTATATGTAGAGTTGTATCATTGTACTATGCGGATTGGGTGGTTGGTATTCCACTGGGTTATTCATCACTCCACTTATGGGATGGAATTATAATGTATTTCAGCCATCGTATGACCCCTTTTGACCTCACACATTAGGGGGCATCTGTTATAGATGATTTTACCACACCTGGTGAATCATACTTGTATGGCCTTCCCCTATCCCTTTGCAGACTCTTTGGATCCCATGGACCTTTTTTATACCTTTGATGTTTCCACGATCATCCCTAAAAACATGCTTAAATTGCTATACGCGACATTTAAACCCTTTCTCGCATATATACGCGGGTTTGACCCCTAAAACCGTGTACATTGGGATGTGTGCAAAATGCCAAATTATTTTGGAGTTTTCCTTGACATGGATTCGACTCACTTATCTCCTGGCCTTTCATATGCCTTGAGATCACTCGGATTCGACCCTTCATTGCCCCATTGAAGAGCTATATAAGGAACCCTTTGGATACATTGAAGAATATGTGAGAATTGAGAGCAAAGAAACTATAGTCCATTGTTGCCAGAACTTATGCTTGAGTCTACATCCCTTTGTCCCTTGGAGCACTTCGGTGTTCTTTCCAAGATTTCCTTTTCCTTGTGAGCTTGCTATCAAGAGATGGAGGATTGAGGTGGTGGAGGCACAAGTGGGGGATTCAGTTTTTGCAATTCGCAGACGTGCCGACGAAGGTTGTATTCATTGTAATCTCTAATTTTATATTAATATAAATATCTTTTCTTGTCCAATAATGTATGTTTGAATGAATATTTTATCCATGGATGATTTCAAATTCTTATAGATTGTTGATTATATAAGCTAAGAGTAGATCTAACACCAATATATATAGCATGCTTATCTTGTTTACTGATTGTTGAGGAAGTTATTTGTCAATTCAAGCTAGGGTTGGTAAGCTCAATGAGGATCTACTTCAACCATCTGGAATAAGGTACGAGTTTTGATCCTTTAGTGTTAGATATTTTATTTCTCTTCCATATTGGAAAGGATTGATTTCTGGAGTCAAGCTGTCTGTTGTGGTACCCCAAGCCATAGAAATTTCTCTCCATAACAAGTAGTATATTATCAAATATTTCTGAATCTTTGTATTCAAATAAATCCTCAATGTTTTGATAGTCTAAGTTCATGGCTTATACTTCTTCAACTTGATCCATTTAAATACTTTTCAATGGAGACAAAAGGCCTATCTGGTTTGTTGAAAAGTGGCCCAAGGATTCTGTATGATTTGGACGCTTTCACACAGTCCTTAGATTTCATTTTCCAATGCAAAAAATAAAATAATTCCCTAATTCCATGGGCATTGTACTATTATATTATTTTTTCTCTTCATATCAATATTGCATCTTTTGCAGTGGAAATAGTTCTTAGTCGTCTATCCTGTATGATCCATCCTGTTCCATTGATATTCCTACTTGTTGAACCCCCCTGTCTTCTTTCTTTACAATGTTTCCTCCCTTATCCTTCACACAGATGATAGTAGCCAACTGACTTATAGCCACTAATCTATATTCGAATCAACCTCCATCGTTGACTGTTTGCACCTTTGCTCACCCTTTCCTTCCAATGTAAATCTCCTTATAACTCCTACAAATTTTCTTTTCCTGAAATATTATTCACCTTTGATATGAATGCATATCCACCTAAGTCATTAAACTCCACCTGATCTAACCAATTTCATTGATTTATTTTCAAACACCAAGTAAGCATGTTAATCTAGAAAATAGTTTTTCACCATAGATCTCCATCAATTCAAATCTACACTTTTTATTTCAACTACCCTTTAACTTCATTTCCCAGCCTCAACAATTTTATTCTTCCTTGCACCTTCAAGCTGTGAAATTACTATCATTTGTAGATCTAAATCCCATCTTCATCTCGACCATCCAATGGCATGATCCCTACCAAATTCCACGCATTTTGAAACCTCATTTAGCTATGCATCTTCAACTTGCGAAATTATTGTTGACCACAGATTAAGATTGGAGTTCAATATGAGTCGATGGAAGATAAATCTCCTACCCAATTTCACAAATATCCAACCTAAATTACTCCTTGCTAGTTCACATTGAGAAATTTATTTGGATCGTGGATCAAAAATCTGCTCAAATCTCCACCGTTCAACTTTGTCAGGCCTACAATATTTCACATATTTGGAAATTTCATTTGTCCTTGCATGTTTCGACAATGAAATTAATACAAGCCATAGATCCATTTCTCCTCCAAATCATCATCATTGAAATATGCAGGCCCTAATCAATTTCATATATTTTAAAACTTAATTTTCCCATGAAAGTTGATATTGCGAAATCAACAATCTTCGAGGATTTCTTTCATCCTTTGATCTTAGCTGTTGAAACATGTGGAGCCTACCAAATTTCGCTTATATAAAAACTTTATTTATTATTGCATCTTCAATCAGCAAAATTTCTTACAACTGCTGATCTACTTTGACCTATTTATCTAACAGTCGATTCTGCATGCTGGTTAACATCCTTCCGCTAATACCAAAAATCATTTAAACTAAGCATCTTACCTTTGTGAAATTGTTTCCAACCATTGATATTCATTGTTGTAAATCCATGCTCTTCATTTCTGTCACCACATATCCATGAGCATATTTTCAAATTCAAACTCATTTGCAAGGTCCGAACTTAAGATTTTCAATATTTTTCATTCCAAACCTAGAAATAAATCCTTCAGAACACTTCAGAAACCCCATTATCACCCCTTTAGGTCATATGATATAAAAATTTGCAGGCCTTACTCTTCATTTTCACTGGGCTAACCCCTTTCAACCATTTATCCCATGAGTCTATTTGTTTGAATCCCACTCAATTTGGAACTTTAAGTCAACTTTTTTCTTGCTACTAACTTCTAGGTTCCTAAGCATCCTTATATGTTTTTTTAAACTATTGAAGTCTATTTTAGCATATGAGGGATAGTTACTTCTATTAGGTATTATTTTCCTTAATTTTATGACCCCACATTGGAGTGAATATTGGGATTTTATTCCATTATTTAGAGACTCCAAGCACCTATTTTTTTAGATATTATGGGATAATAGTTCCCTTCTTGATTGTTTTCAAGGATTTACACCTCATGCATATGAATTCAGTCAGTTTCATGTGCTTTTAGTTTGTTGTAGTCAATTGATCCTAGCATGTAGGGAGCTAAGTTGACTTAGTGTATTCTCAAATTAGTTAGCTCATCTTAGAGAGTGTGCATGGATATTGTGGCCCTTGTTAAGCCTATCTAGTATCTCATGCATTTCATGAATAATTTGAATTCCCCCCATGACCTATTAATTTTTTTTTTCAGATTTATACTTTTTACATCATTCGTTGAAGTTAAATCTATTGCAACATTACCTCTTGTTATTGACTTCTCGCTTTTTTGAATTTGTTAGATTCTTTATCTCTCTCATAGTATTTATTTATTTCTTACTATGTAGATCTACATGGTCAAATTCTACATTGTATCAAATCTACAGGGGTGATATACAAGTTGGTATACTAGTTCTTATAGGGATCCAATGTTATTCAAGGTTAAAGGAGGCCCCAAAAGATTTGCAACATATTCCCTACGAGTCATATTCAAATCCATTGATAGCTTGAAAGAGGCCTTGGAATATTTGTAACATGTGCCCTATGGAGACATATCCAAATCCATTGATGCTTGCACAAATACTACCACGATGTGATATGCATTGGTTCTAATCCGCTACTCATTTGACGAAGACCGTTTTACAATCCTAGAAGAAGAGGTGATCAAATATGTTATACTATACACTTGATAAATTGTCTGAAATGAATTTATCATTAAAGAATACCTCTATAATGTCTCTTCATACTTAGGATCTATGAGGGAACTTGTCCCAAATCTGGTTCTCAATGATGAAGGATTATAGAATGTATCTTCGTACTTTGGATCTTTAAATTTTGCTCCTTTTGAGCACCAAGTTCTGCAAAAAATATTCAAGAGGTCTCCTCCATTCAAAGCAAGGAGTGGTCAAGAAGCATCATTCAATCACTTCAAAGTGTTTTGATCTCGTCAATGGGATTGCAAGCATTCAAGGAGAAGGAGGATTTCTCAAATGTTGGAAGCGATCTTTGCAAATCCCTTCATCGAGAATAAATTCACTAAGTTACGAGTTTCTTTGAAATTGAATACCTTTTCTAAGTAGGATATTTATCCTTCTTATTTACATTCTCTTTTGGGGGGCTTCCCATGTGGTTTTTTCGTCTTACTTAGTTTTATATAATCTTTTGTACATGGGTAATCTATATGTCTACAAATTGTTAGGATCCTTTTTCCTTTTGCATTTATTTCACCTAATTAAGCTTATATGGGGGTGCTATAGCATAATTACCCTCTCCATAGCTCCATTATCCTACTTAGGTAATTAATATATGCTCTCATGAGTTTATCTATCCAAATGTCATTCAATTTGGCCTTCTGAGTGAACTTGGAGTTTTGTACTAAGCTCTAGGGCCCTACAACATCCTTATCTATTTGTTTTTGAACTCATAAAGTCTATTTTGACATATGTGTTTGAATTCCTTCAACTAGTGCATCCTTGCATGTATTTTAGGGTCCCACAATGCATGTTGGATTTGTGGAATGAACTTGGGGAGTTTATACCACTAGTTGGGGACTCCAAGAACCTCATTTTTAGCTAATATGAGATATTAGATCCCTCCTTGGGTGTTTTAGGGATCTACACCTCATGCAGGTGCGTTCAACTACTTGCATGGGTTAGTTAACTCATCTTAGAGAGTGTCCATGGCTATTCTGACTCTAGTTAAGCCTATCTAGTATCTCATGCATTGTATAAGCAATTTTAATTTCCTCCATGACCTATTTGAATTTCCTTTCCTATTTATACGTTTTACTTCATTCATTGAAGGATAATGTAATACAACGTTCTCTCTTGTTATTTACTTCTCTCTTTTGTGTATTGATTAATATTTAGGATATTCATTGCATGAATTTGTTAGATTACTAATTTCTTTCATTGTATTTCTATTTTTCTTGGTATCTATATCAACATTATCAAATTCTACATTTATAAGCAAATGCTAAACATAGTATTCGAATGGAAATCGTCATTACCATTAAATTTAAGAAAAAAAATATTTACCTTTTGTATTGATAATTTGTAACTTTGTGAAATTATTCTCATCTAGAAAAGGATAGAAAATTTTATCAAAAAACCTTGTAATGTTTAAGTCATCATTTAATTAGATATCAAGGAAAAATATAAATACTAAAATCAAATTTGGTTTCATTTACCTTTCTATCATGAATCCTTTTTCTACCAATTTGCAATTGTTTTTCAAGTCGTTGTAATTCTTTCATGGTCAATAACTCCAAATCTTCACCGGCCAAGTTCTTAATGGTAACAAAAATAAGTTAATATAATTTAAAAAAACTATAAATTTTAACTATAAAATTTAATAGAACTACTAAAATACTAAATAGAAACAAGTGGATATGGAATCTTACTTTTTCCTTTATTTGCAATATGTTCAACTTCTCCTGCAACTTTTGAAGCCGTAATTGATGATACTGACAATTTGTTTGTTTGTAAGTAAATAATAATGGATTCCAAAACTAATTCCTATAAGACATATGTGAATGCAAGGGCATTGAAATTGTGAAAAAATTACCTAATACACATAGTTAAATAACTAGTTTTGAACCTTTATCTACACATTTGTATCATGCAAGTCATAAGTAATTAAGCTAACTTTTTCCTTTATTTGTAATATGTTCAACTTCTCCTGCAACTTTTGAAGCCGTAATTGATGATACTGACAATTTGTTTGTTTGTAAGTAAATAATAATGGATTCCAAAACTAATTCCTATAAGACATATGTGAATGCAAGGGCATTGAAATTGTGAAAAAATTACCTAATACACATAGTTAAATAACTAGTTTTGAACCTTTATCTACACATTTGTATCATGCAAGTCATAAGTAATTAAGCTAACTTTTTCCTTTATTTGTAATATGTTCAACTTCTCCTGCAACTTTTGAAGCCGTAATTGATGATACTGACAATTTGTTTGTTTGTAAGTAAATAATAATGGATTCCAAAACTAATTCCTATAAGACATATGTGAATGCAAGGGCATTGAAATTGTGAAAAAATTACCTAATACACATAGTTAAATAACTAGTTTTGAACCTTTATCTACACATTTGTATCATGCAAGTCATAAGTAATTAAGCTAACTTTTCATTGATTTTAAAGTAATTTAAGATTGAAAGAGGATTGAAGTTAAATTTAAAGTCAGGATAAAATATATAAAATATTATAATTATTTTATTTTTTGTGTATCAATTATCTCTAATGTAAGCTCATTTTGTACTTAAAAATAATATTTCCATATATCTAAATAAATATATATGAGATATTTTAAAATTTTCTTGAAAAACTTTCTTAGAATTGATTATTTTCTTGAACAACTTTAGGGTGCATGAGTCTTCACTATAATTGATCTTGAAAGAGGTTATTATTAGGTCAATGTTATAGCATATTTTTCCACATCACTGCAAAATGTTTATTTTTGGCTGACATCCATCTTTGCATCCTTTCTTGTTCCTTTATGGTTCAATTCCCTTATCCCTTCTCAGTTGAGTCCTTTTAAAAATCTTAAATTCTTTTTCATATGCTTAGTGATTGTGTTTTAGATGTGTATATGCTTGTCTGTATATAACCCACATATGACTTGTTTTGAAGGTAGAAACACTAATAAATACCAAGAAACGCAAACCCAGTTTCACTACTCTTTAACTGTCTCTTTCACATAGATAACTACCTAAAATTCCCAAACTACCACCCCCAAAAGCAGAAGAGAGGGAAAGGAAATATTTCCAAGGACAAGAGAGAAACATAAAAATCCTTATGATGATCTTGTGAATATTGAAACCATAAATCTTATTCCTTGGTCAACAATTATTCCCCTCAATATCTTGAAATCTGCATTTCCAATAAACTACCGTGTCGTTTTCTTTAGGCATGCCTTTGGAGCACAGAGGTTGTGTGTTTGTGTTCTTCTTTCCCAGAGGAACTCAACATCCAATTAAAATAGTGTCACAGCCAAGATCATGTGAATTCCATATTGTATTCTATTGTTCATTTTATATAAAGAATTCCCTTTCATGTGCAACATTGTGTTAATTTCTTGTACTTTGTTATCTTGTAAATTCAACACATTTATTTGAAATTAAATTATTATATTTGTAGTTTCCTAATTAGCGTATCTTTCTTTGTTCTCATGATTGCAATTCATTTAAGATACATTTGGATAAAAGTTCGAAAGAAGGATCTTCTGGAAACGTTGGAGCATAGATATGAAACTTATCCCTTATTTTCTGATTTCTAATTAAACTGTGAATATATTTAAATTGCATTTTTAGGAAGGAATGTTTAAATTATTTATAGGAATCATATATGGTGATCTCACCTAAATATAAGTAGTTTAGTAAATAATACCGAAACAGAAGTGGAAACCATACTAGGGAGTTTCTCCATTTTTAGGCATTTTAGTTTTAGTTTTTTCTATTTGATTTCTTATGTATTTTTGTATATTTTTTTGGAATCCTTTGTTATAAATTAGTACCTTCTCATCTTAGAACCTTTATAGGAAGAAAATATTTGGTTTTTTGAGGTATGGGATTGGATTTTTTCTTTTCGCCACATGTATACGTGGGCTACAGACTATACATGTGTGTATTTGTCCTGTAGAGTGTGAATTTTTTTTTCTCTATTTTTCTACGTATTCACACCTTAGACACTACTAGAGAGAGTATATGCAGGTTGTCTATAGAGTGCATATAAAGTCACATTTTCTTTTAATTTGATTCCATTTGAAGCATCAAAATGTGGGTTTATTTGATCTTAAGTTGACTAAGAACTTTTGTAACTACGCTGTTTTTTTCAAAAAGTATCCATTTCATAAATCATAAGAAAGGTTTTTGAGTTTAGGTTTTTTTTTTATATTTATTTTATGTTAATTTGGAATTCTTGTGTGTTTGTTTGACAATATGAATCTTGTAAATATATATATTTTTTTTGTCTCTTCTTTTATTTTTTTGTTCATATCGTCAAATAAATAATAATAAAAAGTTGTGTTTTCTTTGTAATGTTTGCATTTGGTTGTTTCTTGCAAAAGATTTAAAAAAGGGAGATTATTTTGTTTGTTTTTTTCTTTATTTTCTTGTGTTTTTTTGCATTAGATGAAACAAAGGTTTATAGAATTTTCATACTTTTTTATTTTTCTTGCAAAGCATTAAACATTTTTTTTTAAAGTCAATGTTTTCAACTTTATATGTATACTATAGTGTATGAAAGTGCATATATACATAGGATTCCCCACTGTAGCATGCATATGAACCTTGATATACACATTCTACCTTAAGTTAGGGTGCATACATTTCCTAGTGGCTCAAAAATAGGGCACATGTTAAAAAAGATAAAAATTATTAGTTTTTTAGGTTTAAAAGGTCTACTGGAGATCTGGGTATTTCTTATATTTTCCAAATTCTATTTTTAAGCCTTCAAAATCATATTTTGTGTTTTTTTATTAGGCCTTGAATGACAAAAAAAGGAATTTCACATGGCATCATAATTTGGTTTTGGTTCATTTGGGAATCTTTTGGGCAATTTGATGTTTTGGGGAGTGTTTTCATAAATGAAATGATTATATTTATTCCATTACCATTATCTCTATTAATTATTTCTTTGTTTGGTTATAGTAATTGTTGTTGAGGAAAACACACCCGTATAACCTAGGTTGTCTGGGGTTACCAACTTACTAAGTTATACTTACAGACAATTAGCTATGTATAAATTGAAATAGGAATAGGAAGAAAAATTTGCAAACCTGGTTTATGAAAGTTGATCCAAGCCTTGTCTTCTCCTCTTCCAGTTGCATCCACGGCCTCAGGGCTTCTCCAATCACCTGCATAGAACAAGTTCTTCCAGCAAATATCTTATATATACATATATATACATATATATACATATATACATATATATATATATACATATATATACATATATATACATATACATATATATACATATATATACATATATATACATATATATACATATATATATATCAATGGTTAATGAAAAACATATTCATAATGACATTATAAGATAACTAAATAATCAACATATAGAAGAGTGCACAATATTGGAAGAAGAACTTTCTTTATTGATAAACAAAGAATGGTGAGATAAAAACCCAACTTTTGAAACAAGTACTCCTTCTGCAATCTGAGGACATTGATTTCTTCTACTCCAAGATGTCTAAAGGAATACCACCAGCATAACTTTGCTCTTCTAGGAATGATTGGTTAGCCCCATCCCATGCCCTCTATTTTTACATGAGATGAAAGAGAGGTTTTGAATTTTAGAATGGTTGAGACAGTTGTGATAGTAATGATTAGGGGCTCAACTGATCTCGACTAATCATGATTTATATTTTTAAAATTCAAATTAAGGTACACTCGAGTATTGATATGGGAAAGTCGTGTATGACATGATCATTTCTTTAAGGAAAATCGCGTGTTCAATGTACACACAAGTTGGAATGCACATACTCGCATGTGACACGTTGGTTGCTGTACAAATAGTCATGTGTTCAACCCTAATGTCCAAATAAAAATATATACAGCTGGTCAGGAGATGATGTATCAACAGTCATGCCCATTTATAATATTTTGGCTACTTCAATCTAGTTTGTACTTTTCTGTCCCGACATATTCGATTTCAGTACTCGGATGGAGAAGTGTCATTTTACATGATAACAAATGCCCCCTAATGTGTGAGCTCAGAGGGAAGCGATGGCCAAAATACATTACAATATTTTAATCTTGGAGAACTCAAGTGTCCAAGAAAGCAGAGGAGATACCTGAAAAATATACATATCAAAGTCATATACAAAATCATATCCGAGGATGCCATGTTCAATATAATCAAACACTAGCTACTTTACAATATTTGATTACATCATATGAAATGGGTAAGAAGACCACGTATATTACAAAGATGGATTGAAGCCATAATATACAATTATGAGTATTCAAAATCTAGAAGTTGTGTCACTGATCATGACACAATCTTCCACGACTTAGGTTATAAATGTGAACCTAAGGTCTTCATTGAAATACAAAGGAACTAGTACAATCCCTACCATGTGAATAGATGCATTGAAGTAGAACATGGAAGGAACTCAACAGAATGTTAGACAATGAGTGATACTAACAACTGAAGCAAAGGAGTTCACCAATAATAGTAGTGAATCCTAAGGTACCATTGTCAAAACTATAGGTCATCATGTTTAGGAAGTACTTATGAGAAACCATTCTGTGATGAGGAGGGAAATGAATCCTACAATAGATCTGTCACGTCCCCAACCCTTCGACTGGCGAAGAGGACGCTACCATGGCGTTAACCATCTGGGCTACCAGCCCCATGAACATGTGCATTCATAAAATTGCTGAAATGCTAAAACAAAATGCTTTGAACTAGACATCGATACATGATCATTTCTCATACACAGCAGAAGCAATCATACGTTCATAAAAGCATTCAACATGTTCATCACATTCATTAAGAGAAAACATGATTGTAGAAGTAAAATAGACAAGATTACGTATCTTATAAAGAACTCGTTCCGCAACCAGCTACGTCGCTACAACATTCCACCCAACCATAGGCCAGCGTGATCCTTAATCTCTCAGCAATGCTGCCACCCGCGAGCTAGGCATGATTCTCCAAGGAATAAGGGAACAAGCAAGCTTACACATAGCCATGGATACACAAAACATAGCCAAGCTAAAACAATTGGGTTTATCAGGCCATCAAGGAGTTGGGAAAGGCTAAATGATAAGCTGGTGCGCTCATTACAGAGCCAAGAACACCTACACCAGAACTAGCCTAGATTCTAAGACACCCACACACACCCAACACAAGGAATTAGTCCCTTCTCTGCTACACAGTCCCTCAGGCCCTGCATTCGCTTCCTGTGCTATTCAGGGGTTGTGGAGAAGAAAGCCAACCCTCTAGCTCTGTCTGTGTGGTTTTCGAGCACCAGGTTTATCAAGCAAACCAAGCCCCCATCCCTGCTCCCAACATAGTACGAAGACCAACCATTGCACACATGCAATCAATCAACAATTACAACTTAACAGGGGAAACCGACTCCAAACAGTCTACGGCAGCCCCAAAACGTAACAGTATACACAACTAACAAACATGGGGAATAACAACCCGTTACACAGTCCCTGAGCGTAAAAATGGCTCTCCACAGGAAAAATCATGGGCGATAGTGGCCGAACAGCTCCCAGCTTGCTGCATGAGTAACAACAATGCAAAACCCACAACTCATCCTATGAGGAAAGGATACAGCCACACCATCCGTAAATTCGTAGAGGAAAAACGACGTGGGTAAAACCAGGAAAGTCCTGTGCATGAGAGAGAACAAGAATTATACTCTTGCGTGAGGGTGAATAAACAACCGGAAGTGCGTGAATGTCTCATCACTGTCATGGAGAGAGTAGCGTGTCCGCGGGAGTGATGGCGGTGGTTTTTGCTTGCCATCGTGAGGTCTACCACGCTGGTGGAGTGTGCATGTGGGAAAGGACTGACAGTCCTGCCACACTCCACTCCCAGTCATAACTGCCCCAACTAACAGCAATAGTTCTTAATGGTGGTGGTTGGATAAGACAAGGGAATATGAGACATGGATTTTTCCCTCATTGCCCAAGGTTTGACAATTTCCCCAGCCTTACCCTTGTGAAAATCATGCCCCTTCTCAATTTAGTTGCTGCGAACGTAGCTGGTCAAGTTATTTTTAATTAAAGACGCATATTTACATGATGACAAAACTTGATATGTATGCCGCATGCCCCGATATACCATCGATGACAATTTAAATCCAAAACATGGCATAACCAATCAATGGTGGGGCTTTGGCCTTTAGCTCCGCACCATGATCATTTACAATATATACATCATATACATCTAATGCAATGGGGTCAAAACCGGGGTGTTACAAGATGCCAAGAGTGACTAGGAACTAGATACGGGAAGGTAGACACAAGTAATACTCAGATAGGGTAATGATGGGAATTATAATAATAATCAGATGAAGGGATAAATCCTTGAACAGTTAGCATGACATAGAGATGACCCAAGGTAGCTTGTAAGTTGTAGATATGATAACTAAACTTATCTATCATGTAGGAGACATGATCAGATTCCCCATGTATAAAGGACAAGTGGAGGAGTAAAAAATCGAAGTAATACCTAAGCTAAAAGTGTAAACTGAAACATGAGTATCGAAAATTTTAGAGAGGGCTATGTTCAAGGACGACATGCTGCCACTGTTTATAACACAAAGAGAATACTTCTTCCTTATCTTTCATATTAATTTTTAACGAGTCCAAGAAAGTCAACTCAAGTCTCTCTTCATTTTTGACAAGCTTGAAGAGGGGAGTGAATAATGCTTGATAAGGTCATTGATTCGTGGATTTTACAAGCCCAAACTAGTACATCCTCATTGGTGTTTTCATATTTTGAGAGTCTTAAAACTTTGAAGAAGACTTCAGGGTGGTAATTTTTCATCTCTTAGCTCTTGAAGGCCCTAAGGTATACCTTTTTTGTACTTAGTCAGAAAGGTCTGAAAAAGGAATAAACTATCACCAAACCGACACACCTTCAGAAGCGTCAGCAAGGTCTAAAAAAAGGGGTAAACTATGACCAAACCAATGCACCTTCAGAAGCAAAAGATAACATGAGTTTAATGAGTGTGAAGGAAGGAAATATCACTCGGAAATATCCATTTGATTACGATAAATGGGGATTACAACAGTAAATTCGATGCTTTGTTCTTTAGGGTTTAGCGAGCATGACAAATACATAAAGTACGCTCAGAATCTTTTTCGTGTTTGGGTCCTGTTAGAGCCTTTTTTGTTTTTCATTTTTAACGCATTTGTTATGTTTTGAAACTTGGTTTTGTTCATTTCTCTTATAAGATTTTGTTTCTTAGGATAGTTTGAATCTTTTTTCTTTTTTCATGTTTATATGATTTCTTAGTTTTAGTTTTCAATTTTGATTTTATTTATCGAAATTCACAATTAGGGGGCTTATAGAATGTTTATATGAATTAAAAAAGGTCCTAAAAATATCATAAATTTTTGATCTAGATCATTTTACCAAAGTTAAATCATTTCTAGTTGTTATATTTTTAAAAATCATTAAAGCAAACTTTCTTGTAGCGCAAGCCTGAAATAATTACACACATGCGCTACAAGAAAATCGCGTAGTCTGAAAATCAGCATTTTTTGTTCAAACTTTTTAAAAATTCTCAGACATGAGAGGTCATTCATACTTGGTTGATGGATTTGATACGTGTTTCCCCCAGAATGATCATTGTGACAGGTGTGAATTCTTCAAGCAAATCATCATGAGGGCAAGTTGCGGTGGTCTGTTGCAAAGTGATGGAATAATGATGATTAAACAGGATGAGACAAATTTGCCTAGAATTTTCTATCCCCTGAAGTACACGTAGAGCAGATGAATTCGTGGAGAAGTGTTAGTAGTGTCCAATTAAAATATTGTAATAGGTCGAAAAATTAGGTTTTTTGAAGGGCGATCGTTTGGAGTTATCATAATGGTCAGAGAAGATTGAGGAATGAAATTGGACATCTGACAGTCAAGAAAGCAAGATTCTAGCACCTGGATTCATCACTTTCACAGGTAGGTTGTGAATTGATATCAAAGTCCATGTAATTGGGTTTTTACTAATCAAACGATTAATAATGAAATTAAATGAAGATTATTAGTATGTAAACCTAATTCATACTTAATATCAAATTCTATATCAATGGAATTAAGGCATTTAGCAGTTTAAGCAAGAGAGTTCAATTTAGAGTTTTTGGTTTCCCAATATAGCATTGTCTGCCAAATTATCAAGACTTGAATAGATTTAGAGTTTTTTTACTGAAAGAAGTAATTTGACAGTCGTTCAAAATGAAAAGAAGTGGTAAAACCAATAGAGTTGAACCTTCAAACATGAGCTGGGTTCAGACTTTTCTAGACTGTGCAAAACTGTTTTCAGAGGAAGGGTCGTTAGTTTTTTTTGAAATAATTGAGGGATATCACTCAGAAGTCTCTTATAAATTTTCTTAGTGTTTGGGTAAGGATATGGTGAAATTTTTGATACTTTGAAGTTTAAGCTGACCAGGGAATTGTTATCAAAATCTACAGGGATCTTAGATGAGGGTGAAGACTGGTTTTAAAAAGTTCCTTTCAGCTTTGATGATTAGAAATATTTACTTCCAGATGTAGTAGCAGATTGGGGAAAGGGAGTACCTATTAAAAAATTTAAACCAGAATGGATAGAGCCTATCAAAATCATACAAATTTATATCACTTGTGAAGGGAGAATTGCTTTTGTTTTTAAGTATCATTTTAGGTTCTTGAAACATCTCAGCCATGAAGCCAAAATGAATCTCTCATTATTCTTCTTGAAAAGTTTACAGAAGATGTCTAGCAGGGTAAAGGAACATCAGGATCACACCAAACACTATGTGTTTCATCATGGACTTATAAAACTAGTTATAAGTACTGTACTTCAAAAAAGAAAGAAAACATGGGAATATTTCCTATTTTGGTCTGGTTTCCAAATAGAGAAGGAAGAGCAGTCTCAAAAGAGACAGTTAGATAAAGGTCATAATTTCATCAAGAAGCTTAAAAAGAAAGTCACGGTCAAGAATGAACAAGGTAGTGAAATAGGAAAATATATGAACCAAGAAGAGGAAAATATTGAAATTGAATAGAAAATCAATATTGAGGAAAACAAAGTTTCAAAATTAGAAGTAAAGGAAATAGAGCCTATAAAAGATGCTTTCCCTGAAGAACTGAACCAAATTGTAAGTGAATATGTGAAAGAGAAGAAACAAGTTCCTATTACAGTACTTTTTGAAGAAGAGGAAAGGTCATTATCTGATGAAGCTAGGGTTCATACCAAACAAGATATACATACACATTCTGAAGAAGAGATAATTTCACAAAGGAAGAAAATGAAAGTTGTTGAACTAGCTTCTATTACACATCAAGGGAATGTTTTGAAAATGTTAGGAGAAGTTGGAACAGCTTGGAGGCCCAATACAAGGCCAAAGAACGAACGTAGGTTAAATATGAAGAAGCTGTTAAACCCTAAACTAGCTAAAAAGAAGATTATAGTAATTGAACATTCTTCATCTCAGTAGAAGTTAGAAGATAGTGAAGATCAAAATAAAAATTTTATGAAGGGTAAAAAGAAAGTAGTTTCAGAAAATAAACCAGTTTTCACTGAAACTAATATCTCATAAATATTCATGGAGGTTCGAAAGAAGATGATTCTAGAATAGCATCAAAATGATTTAAAGAGCTCTTGTATAGAGAAAGGAGAGGTTGCTGAGAAATCAGCTCAGTGTAGTATTAAAGATGAAGAGTATTCAGAAATCCCCGTGACCTTGACAGAGCATATGGAAGAAGATGAATAAATTTTTAGGAAGTTGAAAATCCCTTAGATGCCTAAAGGAATGCAGCCAATATTAGAAGGAAAATGCATTGATTCTGAAAATGAAAATTTGCAGAGGAGTATCAAGCAATACAAACATCAAATTGAGTACCTGCATGAAACCAATGAAGGATTAGTGACTGTAAATAAAAGACGAAGAGAATATTTGGAAGAAGTAAATAGTCACTATCAGGAATTGATTTCAGTTTCTAAAGAGGCTTTAAAAAGAAATAAATAGATAGAGAGCCTGTTTACAAAATTAAAACAAACTAGTCAAGAGATGACACAGCAGAATGAGGAGCTAACAAAAAGAGTTGTAGATTTGGAAGTAGATCACCAGAAAGCCAAAAGGAAGACCCAGGCTTTAGAAGGAATTGCTTGTTTAGCAGAGGCAGCAAAAGACTTGTAAAAGTATTTTAAGAAAACAAATTATTAGTTAGTTTGAAAAAGTTATTTCATTTTGGTATAATGATAGTTTATATTGAACAATTTGATATATGTCCTAAAAGTAGTTTTGGTTCAGTTATGTAACTGTTGTTGAAGGAACAAGATAAATTTAAGTCTGGGAAAGGACCAAGGGTTCGATTTTTATTGCAAGGGGAGGCTATCAAGATGTGGTTGATGAGCTAAGTGTAAAAACTCTTATATGTTTTTTATGACTGAATTATGAAATATATGCAACTATAAGCCCTATTTAGACTATTGATTGGTTTCATATCTGATTTGTGTTAATCACTCAATTGATATACTCATTTACTGTTTAAGTTTATTATGCATGAAATTCTTGTTGACTGTGGGTGTAATTTAGTGCTGTGATTATTGTGTTTGTTTTATAGTTTATATGTTATGCATCTCAGTCCTTCAAATGTTCATGATTTAGTGTTTGCTTTGGTTTTATGAAGTTTCCTCCCTCTTGTCTACAAACTATACAACCGAAACCCTAAAAAGAGCTATTTTACTTAATTGCGTTTATTGAGATTGTGTTGGCTTGTTCTTTCATAGTCTGAGAACAATTTCTGGCACTAACGGGTCCAAAGCATGAAAAAAGGGAAAACTAACCTCATACCAGGTGTTCCTTTTCCGTAAGTTTAGTCCCTCAGGTCTGGAAAAGTGATAAACATATGCCTGACAATACTCTTCTCAATTCCAAAGAAAAGAGAGTGCTCATTTTTCGTATCTATTCCACATTGTCTGAAAAAGTGATAAACTACCACCAATGTGGATGCCCATTCACATATTATTAACGATCCTGAATGAACAAGTTTACTCCACAGTCAATTCTATTTTCAGGATTCAGACCTGGGCCTAAATAAACTCCATATCTTTCCAATAAAGTTTTGACAACTCTGAAAAAGTCAACTCATGACCTCCTTACTATTTTTAATGAGCTCAAAGGAGAGCAAAAAGAATTCTCTAAATGGATGGAGATGAGCATCATAAGCAGGAGAGAATAGTTCCAAGCGCAATGAACAAACCTATGCATAATGAAAGGAAAGAAAGCAAGATAAGGACACTCAAGAAACGTCTCCTTAAGGAATAAGGACTCAAGTTGGAAAGGAAAAATGGTACAAGGCTAGGAGATAGTGAGAGAAGAGATGAAGGATTATACAATGAACTAAAAGTGTCGAAGTCAACATCAGTCTCATAAGTGCGAGCAGAATACATGTAAATGCAATTATAGCTTAAACAACAAGATGAGGTCAGTAAACAGTTGTAAATCCCACTACAAATAATGTCTCCAAGAAACAACAACATCATAATCATATTTATAAAAAAAGATATGATGCATGTCCCTTTGGCAGAAACACATTTGACTTTGCTATCTTCTATAGAAGGGAAATTCAAGGTAGAATCGACCGAAAAAGATTATATAGAAACAAGGCTTGAGGGTTTTTAATCAGTAAGATCAACCTCAGAAGGAAATAAAAAATCAACAAGGGAGATAGAGTCTGCAAGATCAAACTCAGTATCACAGGAGTTGAAAAATCTATAAGAAAAATCAAACTCATTAGGATCACTGACTTACTGTTTGAAGGGAGAGTCCAAAGACTCAAAAATACCAACATAAGGAGACCAATCCATGGGAATATCAGGATTTCTAATTAGGGTTATACTTAGTCACAATGGAACTGACATCCAAAATCAGTTCATACTATATTAAAGACTCTAGGAAGACTTCATACAAAGGAAAGAGGTCATCCGAGATATGACACATGTGTAAAATTTCAAATGGATTCATAGAGTGGAGATCAAGCTCCACAGTTTGTATAAGATAACTCACCTGGTCAACTACTGGTACCAAGTCTCGAGAAGGTAAGCATGAAAACAGAGGCTACTTCTTAGTAGCAATTGAATGCAAAGGACATGAGTCCACATAGCTCACCCATGGCGGGGTAGTGTCTATAGAAACACTGGGAATCAGTAAAGGAAATACCTGGTCTCTAGTTCAGTCAACAGATGAATCAATAAAATCAAACTTATCGATAGTGACAATTTATTCTCCATGATTAAAGTACATCACACGAAATAATGTTGACACCACAAATTGCATGGAATAGACATAATCACGTCCAAGGAGTGTATTGAAGTCCAAGGGGTCTTCTATCACCATGAATTCAACTAAGATGGTATCTCCCCCCAAAGTAATAGGCATTTGAGAAATAATTCCCAAGGCTATAATAGTTCTTGTATCAAACACCAGTAACTGACTAGAGTTTGACATAAGGCTAGGAGATCCCATGTCTCTCCAAGCACAAGCAGAAAAGATACTAACTAAGGATCCTTCATCAACAATACAACGAGCAATCGTGTATTTTTCAAATTTAACCTTTATTTGGGAAGGTGTATAAGAAGGAAGGTGTGGCTCAACTAGGCTATCCCAATCAAAGGAAGCAATCCTAGAGCTTGGTGGGGGTTGATCCGAATTCGGTTCAATGCCCCCTTCTTCAGTAAGTTTTGAACTAGCAGTGAAGAAAATGTGACTAGAAGACACTTCACTCTCCAAAAGAAGATTGGCATTGATCGATAATGGAATCGATTCAACCGCTTCATGGAAGTCACTCTCTGAAGGGAAACTAGGATTGACCAAATATGAAGTTGGTTCAATTGTATAAGGACCACTCTCTAAAAGAAGAGTGGGATCAACCAAAGCTAAGATTGGTTCAACCACTTGATCAACCAAAGGTTGACTAGGATGTTGAGAAACTATAGGTTGTTCAGGAGAAGGAAATTCTTGAGTATCAAAACACACTCTTCACACATCTGTGACACCAAGACACTGGTGAGTAAGATCATGTCCCTTGCATAGCTTACAAGGGAACTTAATTTTGCACTTTGAACGACTAGTTTTCTCAACGGTGTCAACATCACTAGCAATGGCTGAATGGTTGTCCTCAGCATGAACCACAGAGGCTGAGAGATTGCTCCCAACATGAATTTTGAGGCTAAGAAACTAGGTCCAACATGAATTGTAGAGGTTGGACAAGAAGGATCAACATACTTTGCAGCAGTTGAGTTTGTGCCCCTATCATGATCATCAAAGGCTGGGTGGATGGATCTGACATTACTTGCATAGGTTGGATGGGGAGGTTCAAATTGACCTACATAAATTGAACAGGTGCCCTCAGGATGAAATGCAGAGCCTAAGTGACTAGATCCGACATAACCTGGAAACGTTGGAAGGATCCCACTAGCATGATCAACAGAGGCTGGGTGGTGAAGATCAACTTGACTTGTATAGGTTGAGTGCTTAGATCCAACATGACCTGCAAAGGTTGGATAGGTTTCCCCAGCATGAAATTCAAAGGCTGGGTGATGAGGTTCAACTTGACTTGCAGAGGTTGAATGGGTTCCCCCTTTCTTATGTGTCTTATTCCTATTATTCCTTATTTTACTCCTTTTAGACTGTTAGTTACTAATATCAGTACTTTCACCGCATGACATAGAAGGAGGAGGAGAAGCATCTATAGGTGAAGAGAAAGAAATGTTTTGATGGCCTTGATATAAGGATATTACTTGAGAAGCATTCAGGACAGTTGGAGTGGAAAACAACCACATCGGTATCCCTAGGGTGAATCCAAGTAGACTTAAGGTGGCCATCAAAGGAACACAAACATTCTATGTGAGAGGAATAGTACAAGGATTTCCCTACAAGGGGATCTCTTAGTTGGTGTTCAAAGGGGTGTTAGAATAATCAACCCATAGTTAGCTACCTTAGACATTAATTAATCCAATTTTTGTCTTATTTGCCTAGTTTCCATATTCCACCTTATGCAAGTTGTCCTCCACACATCCAAAGTGATCAAACTTGCTAAATTTGATTCATGGAGTGCTTGGGAAACCACTTGTAATCAAATATGCTTTATTCTTGGCTTTCCTAGTGCATGTCTACTTTTTCTGCTTTATTGCCTGCTTTTTCTGAGTTTTAAGGCAATTGGGAAAGTTTGACTAGGTGAAGTTAACTTGTTTTTTGTCCTCATCATCCTCCACTCTTTTCTCCTATGAAAATCATGTATTATTTTTTATTCCATCATATATTATATTTCCTAATGGATTTTTCCAATTCGTGAGCTCCTAGACAAATTTGGAAACTTCTTTATGCACCTATGGGGGATTTGCTTAGATTTAGTAAGCCTGCTTTTGACCAAATTCAAATGGAATCCTTATGCATTCAAATCTCTCATGTAATTATATATTGTGGAAGCCTATGACTTCACAGGGTTGGCTATTGTACACTTATTCAATACAGATTAGTGTTCTACTCCATATTCAGTCTCCTTTGTGTGTAATTTGCATGTGTAATTGGAAATTTTTGTGAGTGTAATTGTTCTAACACCTGGGTTCAATTTCCACATGGTATCAAATCCTTTGTAGATCGATTTATCTCCTTCCAATTTGTTATTTCAGGTTTTACATCATTGACTGGGAGCATTTTGCTGACTGAAGGGACAATTTCTAAGCTATGGATCAATCTCAGAAGATCATCTTGACTCCATTTAAATTATTTGAAAGGAAATCAGATATGGAGATACTATTGAGAGCGAAAGGCCTCTACAGAGTGACTATGGCAACATAAGCAGAGCACAATGTAGCTGCAGAGAAAATTAAATGGCACAATAGGAGGGATGAGGCCTATGGTCTCCTATGTCTGAGCATATCCAGAGACCTCCTTTTCTATATTGATGGATTGACATCACCAAATGAAGTATGGGAGAAGCTTGTTGATATTTTTGGTAATATAGATGAGATGAGGGGACATCAAATTGAAAATGAATTGATCTCCCTGAGTCCCAATAGCTTTGAATCCCTGCAACTCTATTTTTCCAAGTTCAAAGCCCTTGTTTTGTAGCTAAAACAATGTGGGATCGAAAAGAAGGATGAGAAACTGGTTTTGGCCATACTCTCGAAGCTTGGCCCTAACTATTTAGTGTTTGTATCGACCTTCAATGCCACAAAGTTGACAGCTCGAGCCTGGAAAATGCCTAGCCTTGTAGATTTCATGGAATCTCTCACACAAGAACAAGATAAACTGGTGATGATGGGCACCATCAAAACCTTCCAAAGACCAAGATATAGTTGTTGGAGATTCAAGGGTGGATTCAAAAGGAAAGAAGAAATCTAAGAATCCACCTGAGCAAAAGAGAGACAAGAACAAGTCTCCACAGGAGCCCCAAAGCTCTAAGAAGAAGAACAAAGGAGAAATGAGCAAGTGCGCATACTGTAGTAAGGGAAATCATCCTGAAAGCTCCTACATGAAGAAGAAAATTGACATGCTGACCCAACTCTTGGAGAAGAATGGAATCTCCCTTCCTGACAGCTCAAAGAAGAGAGAAGGAGGATCAAATTCAGAAGACAGAGAGAGAGTTCATGCATTGGTTGCTGGCACATCAAGCTCACCTAGTTTCATCATTGATTCTGGAGCTTCAAGACATATGGTTTCGACCAAGGAGTCATTCACCTCACTTGACATGTTGAAAGGTCCACCAATTGTACTGGGAGATGACTCTCTCACTGAAATTTTGGGCAAAGGGAGGATTGATCTTGACCATGGTAAGTTCAGCAATGTATTGTATTTTCCAGGTCTTACCTCTAACCTCTTATCAGTGTATCATATGACCCACATAGGGTCTCCAAAGAAGGTCATATTCTCCCCTGATGAAGTTGAGATCACAGATATCTCAAGTGGTAAAGTCATTGCAAAAGGAGTTGCAAATCACACTTCAAAGGTATACATGTTCTCACACTTCCTACCCTACTCAAACCCCTCTACTCTTCCGATTCATGCTAATGAGGCAAGCAAGCTTTGGCATGAAATATTTGGCCACCTTAATTACAAGTATCTTTCTGATCTTAGTGAAAAATAAATGGTCATAGGGTTACCAAAGGTTAACTTTTTCCAATAGAGTCTGTCAAGGTTGCATCTTAGGAAAACACCTAGAGCATAAATTTGAGAAAGCTAGTTATGAGAGAACCTATGCACCTCTTGAGTTGACCCACAGTGATGTTGCTGGCCCATTTCCTCATATGTCAATGAGTCAGGCCTAATATGCATTGACATTCATAGATGAATTTTCCAAGTACTGCTGGGTTTACTTCCTGAAACACAAGTCTGAAGTTTTTGGCCTCTTCAAAGTCTTTAAGGATTTGGTTGAAAACCAATCTGGGAGAAAACTCAATATCCTCAGATCTAACAATGGTGGTGAGTATGTCAAGTCTGAGTTCATTCAATATTGTATATATGCAGGTATTCAAATGAAGCATTCTATCCCTTACACACCATAGCAAAATGGTGTTGCTGAGAGGAAGAACATATCACTGAAAGGGATGGCAACATGCATGATGGAGGCTAATACTTTTCCACCAAAGTTTTGGGCAGAAGCTATAAAATATGTAGCCTATATCCAGAATAGGGTGCCTCATAAACATCTTGATGGTATGACTCCTTTCAAAGCATGGAGTGGGCACAAGCCAGATGTGACCCATTTCAGGATTTTTGGCTCAAAGGCTTGGGCTAGAATTCCAACAGAAAAGAGGAAGGCTTTGCATCCCCAAATCTAAGAGTGTCTATTTGTTGGGTACTCTAAATATTCAAAAGGGTACAAGCTGATAAATTTTATCACAAACAAAGCCTTCATTGAAAGGAGTGTTCAGTTCCAAGAAGAGCCCCTAGCAGCAGTGGAAGTTGGAGAATCTTCTTCACCACCAGAACCACTGAATGTAAGTGAAGAGATAGTTGAACTTGATGATTCTGATATGTTTGATAATGATGATTTAATTTCATATCCTAAAATTCCTACAATACCAAAATGGGAATCAAATACCATTCATGTAGCTGGAGAACTAGCTGGAAATTCTAATGATTCTAGGAGGACTAGATCTCAGTTTGAGAGTGCTCTGTGCATCAAAGATCCTTTGTTTGCAGAGAAATGCTATCTGATAGTTGAATCAAACCCACGTACATATGAATATGCATCAAATTATCCAATATGGCAAACAGACATGAAAGAAGAGTGCAGCTCACTCCAGAAGAACAACACTTGGGAGCTGGTTGATCTTCCCCCAGGGAGGAAGCTAGTTTAGTGTAAGTGGGTTTACAAAACCAAATTTGCTGCTCATGGTTCACCATTGAAATACAAGGCCATATTGGTATCCAAGGGCTACTCACAAGTACATGGCATAGACTACAATGAGACCTTTGCACTAGTGGCAAAGATGGACTCCATCAGGTTAGCCTTAGCCATTGCAGCTTCGAAGCAGTGGGAGGTACATCACATGGATGTGAAGTGTGCTTTCCTAAATGGAGATCTCACTGAATATATTTACATGCAGCAGAATCAAGTATTTTCTACTAATCCATCTCTTGTGTGTAGGCTAAGGAAGTCATTGTATGGGCTTAAGCAATCCCCCAGGGCTTGGTATGCGAAGATTGATAGCTTTCTGCTATCACTGAATTTTGTTCGATACAAGTAAGATCCAAATGTCTATATGAAGCTGATTCATGGTTCATTAATGATCATTTTTTTCTATGTTGATGACCATCTCATTACAGGAAGCTCAAAGGATGAAATTTCTTCCTCGAAGGATGCAATGAACCATGCATTCTCAATGACTAATTTGGGCTTATTGAGCCAATTCTTGGGGCTCAAGATTGCTCAAACCAAACAAGGAATAAAAGTGCATAAGTCCAAGTATGCCTTGGATTTTCTGAACAAATTCAACATGAAGGATTGCAAGCCAAGCAAGACTCCCTTCCTTTCAGGAGTTAAGCTTGAAGAAGTTGATTCTTCACCTATGGTAAACAATACACTGTATAGGCAATTGATTGGATGTTTGTTGTATCTTACACATAATCGACCTGATATTTCTTATGCAGTAAGTGTGGCTTAAAGATACATGGATCAGCCTCATGAAATCCATTGGATAGCAGCCAAAAGGATCCTTAACTTTGTTCAGGGAACAAGAACTCATGGGATCTTCTACAAAGCTAAATCTGATATTGATTTGATTGGGTTTACTGACAGTGATTGGGTAGGTGAAAAAATAGATTGAAATTCAACATCAGGATATGTGTTCATGCTTTATGAAGGACCAATCAGATGGCCAAGCAAGAAACAGAGTGCCATTGCACTCTCATCTACAGAAGTAGAGTACAGAGGATTTGTAAATGCAGCAACTCAATGTTTATGGTTGTAGGGGTTACTTGGTCAGTGTGGCTTCAAATAAGAATAATCAACTACTATATATTGTGATAATCATAGTACCATTTGAATATGCAATGATCCAGTTCAGAGACAGAGAACCAAACACATTGAGATCCATATGCACTACATCAGACAGCTTGTGCATGATGGCACCATTCACCTACTCTTCTGTTCATCTTCAGAACAAGTAGCAGATATCTTCATCAAAGTTTTTTGTGAGAAGACATTCAACAATATCAATTCACTACTGGGGATTGCTGATGATGCTATGAAGCATGAGTGATGACAATATTTTTCAAATTTTGTTTTACTGTCCATGTTTAAGAGAGGATTTTTCCCACTGGGTTTTTGCCTCTTTCCTTGGTTAAATGGACATGCAATATGTAAAGGGTGACTAAACCTTGTTGCTAGGCCCTCTAATTTTATGATATTTTACTCATAAGTCAGGATTAAGGGGGGGTTTTAGAATAATCAACCCATAGTTAGCTACCTTAGACATTAATTAATCCAATTTTTGTCTTATTTGCCTAGTTTCCATATTCCACCTTATGCAAATTGTCCTCCACGCATCCAAAGTGGTCAAACTTGCTAAATTTGAGACATGGAGTGCTTGGGAAACAACTTGGAATCAAATCTTCTTTATTCCTGGCCTTCCTAGTGCATGTTTTCTTTTTCTGCTTTATTGCTTGCTTTTTATGAGTTTTAAGGCAATTGGGAAAGTTTGACTAGGTGAAGTTAACTTGTTTTTTGTCCTCATCATCCTCCACTCTTTTCTCCTATGAAAAGCATGTATGAGTTTTCCTTCCATCATCTATTATCTTTCCTAATTTATTTTTCCAATTCGTGAGCTCCTAGATAGATTTAGAAACTGCTTTATGCACCTATGGGGGATTTGCTTAGATTTAGTAAGCCTGATTTTGACCAAATTCAAATGGAATCCTTATGCATTCAAATATATCATGTAATTATTTATTGTGGAAGCCTATGACTTCACAGGGTTGGCTATTTTACACTTATTCAATAAATATTAGTGTTCTGCTCCATATTCAGTCTCCTTTGTGTGTAATTTGCATGTGTAATTGGAAATTTTTGTGAGTGTAATTGTTCTAACACCTGGGTTCAATTTCCACAAGGGGTGTTAGCATTAGTTTCAAAAAATAATACAAAATATGAGGTCGATAGTAAACCGACAATAAAAAAGACACACCACTAGAAAAATACCTAATCATCAACCCAAGAAAACAAAGATTCCTTCCAAAGGAAATTATAGGATGATGAGGGACCAAAACTAACCATTGAAGGAAGGGGAGTAGTTAATTGGCATCTTGTGAAGTGACCTCCAGGTGCAAGCACTGGAATCACTCAATCTCCCTCCCAAATTGTCTACCGAGGTTACCTTCCAAGTCTACCCTAGGTGCACTACAAATAGCCTTTCAATGCTTGTTATAGCGTATTTCACCACTCTAGGTGAATCACACTTTGTATGGCCTTCCCCTATCCCACTACAGACTCCTTAAACCCTATGGACCACTTTTTGTCCTTTGATGTTTCCTTGATCATCCCTAAAAACATATGAAAAATGAGATACACGACTTTTAAACCTATAAGCGCGTACATACGCAGGTTTGACCACTAAAAACGCATACATCGGGATGTGTGAATAATCCAAATCCTTTTGGAGTTTTCCTTGACATGGATCTGACTCATTTGACTCCTAGCCTTCCATATTCCTTAATATCACTCGGATTCGACCTTTCATTACCCCTTTGAAAAGCTATATAAGGAACCCCTTGGCACGTTGAAGGCATAAGAGAGAATTAAGAGCAACGAAACTATAGTCCATTGTTGTTGGAACTTATGCTTGATTCTACATCCCTTTGTCCCTTGGAGCACTTTTGTGTTCTTCCCAAGCTTGCCTTGTGCTTGTGAGCTTGCTATAGAGAGATGGAGGATTGAAGTGGTGGAGGCCCAAGTGGGGGACTCAGTTTCTCCAGTTTGCAGACGTGCCGTCAGAGGTTGTATCTTGTCATATCTGATTTATATTAATAGAAATATCTTTTCCTGTCCAATAATGTGTGTTTGAATGAATATTTTATCCATGGGATCATGTCAAATGCTTTTACATTATTGAATATATATGCTAGAATAGATCTAACACCATGATATATAGAATGCTTGTATTGTTTACTTGTTGTTGAGGAAGTAACCGATCAATTCAAGCTGAAGATTGGAAAGCTCAACAGGGATCTACTTCAACCATCTGGAATAAGATACGAGGTTTGATCCTTTAGTGTTAGACATTTAATTTCTATTGCATATTGGAAAGGATTGATTTCTGGAGTCAAGTTGTCTGTTGTGGTACCCCAAGCCATAGGAATTTCTCTCTGTAACAGAATTGGTGACTCCGTTGGGGATGTTTGTTGTTTTTCTTTGGGGTTGGGGGCATAATGGGCTTGATATTCTTGACTTGCTCTCTGTTTCTCCCTGTTTCTGTGTTGCATGTTATAGTATGTTCATCCATTGACACTCCCCTTTATTGGTTTGACCCTTGTCCTACTTTTTAGCACTGCCTTCTCTGTATACGCAGGTTTTTGGCCAAAAGTCACATACATATGCAGATTTTTGGCGAAAAGTCGCGTATACACGCAAGTTTTTGGCGAAAATCTGCGTATACGCTTAGGCTTTTGACCAAAAGTCGCATATATATGCAGCTATTCTTTAAATAGTCACATACATCCTCCCTTTTGGTGAGTTTGATGTTGTGGGAAGTTGTTGGGTGGGTTGCGAGTGTGGTTGGGTCTTTCTTGGGTTTGTTGTTGTCTATTGGATGCTTCTTTTGTGACCAGAGAGCGCTTTTTCATTGATTTTTCTTTGAAAGTAGTTTTAGTCATTTATCGTTTTTGTTTTTCCATTAGTGCATTACTCTTTTTGTCTTGGTGTCTTGTTGGGCTTGTCTTTTATACTTGCTGCAGAGACTGAGAGTTTTAGATGACTTTTATTGCATTTTTCATTCTTTTATATTGAAAAATACAAAGTAGTTGCACTCTTAGTTGCATCTTAGATATGGATTTGAGGAGGTACTTGCATTGGATTGCTTGGATGAGAGTTGTTTTTAGGCTTTCATATAGGAAGGATTGCATTGACATTCGGAAAGGAATATATATTTATGCATCTCATGTAGTGGCATACCCTATTTTTCATTTGATAAAGATTGCACTTAGCATTGTTTGTTATGGTGTGCATATTTACTTCACTGCTGAGTCATAACTTCACTAGTTGCACAGCCATTTCCATTTGAGTAATTACAGCCAATTAAAATCAATGCTAAATTAAAATGAACTACACTCTTTTCTTTTCTAGGGTGCACCAACAAGCTTAGGTTTTAGGATCTTGGAATAGTTCATTGTAAGTCAATTCTCCAAGATCACTAAACAACAACATGTATGTGTCTGTCCAGGTGAGTGTGTGAAATCCTTGGTATAACCAATGTTTCTCAGGATCCTCCTCTCAAAAGGGAGTTAAGCACGAGGCAGTGTGAGCAGTTATTGATTGGGGATCACCCCTAGTCATAACTGAGTAGCACCAGAGATATTTCCAGGATTGTATTCATATCTGGGGGCTCTTTCGAGAGTTTCAGGTTTTGCTACCCTGCCCATATGGTCAATCCCGCCTGCGACTGTCCGCCTGAGCATTGATTATATTGATGTGACCTTAGTTGCCTTACCTAGTTTATCAAGGGGGTACTCTGCAGGGGTTATTCTGCAAGTGTCCCGGCCAGGTAGAGGTCGGACAGCACAATCGCTATATGCATTGAAGTTGAGGGCCACTATAATTGGTTACGCACCTCTGCTTGTAGTGTATGGGATTTTTCAGCCTCTTCTAGGCGAGACATACCTGCTACATTCAGGAGCTCACATATCCTCCCCTTGGTTTGATTTTATTTTGGCTGTAGATTTTCTTAGGAGTGTACTCTTTGTGCGCTAGTTAGCCTTTAGGATAGTGGTTACTTGAGTATATTTATTCTCTCTTGAGTTCAGGTCCTTTTATTTTCGGCATACCTGGTATCCTATCACCCGTCTTGGTGCTAGTACGGACCCTGGTGTCAGACTTGGGAGCATCACAGCCCCTTACTGTGCTCATAGATTTGGGAAGGGTCATATTCCATCCTCTACTCCATTTGTGGAGGATTTTTATTCCCTTCGCTCGGTATTTACACTGGTGGTCACCCTCATGGGGGCGGTAGTGGAGGCGTGAATGTTGGGTCTACACCTTACTTTCCTTTTTATGTCCCATTGTTCACCACATTGTTTCCTTTTGGTGCTATTGTCATGATCATTCGTCCCTATATCCTATAGTTTGGAATCTTTATTGACTATTTTGGGTTATTTTGAACTAATATGGTTGTCATGTAGGATCCAGTTTTTGTACACTCTCTTTGAGGTTTCGACCCGTTCGTTCCTATCATAGGTATTATGTATGAACTGGCATATAGGTTAGGATTTCACATCTGCTTGCACTTATGCATTGCCTTATGACCATTCCATCTTAACCTTAGGTACGAACCCATTCCATGGTATCACAGAACCTTCATGCTGCTGTTAGAAGTGGTACTATGTGAATGGTAGAGCTTTACTATACATGGGTGCCCTAGTTAGCTCCCCTTTGCATTTGGTACCCATGATGTGAGTCCTCTCTTATGTCCGCGAGTCCATTTTATAGTATTGCCATGACATTTTGCAAGAGCCTCATACTCCTCTTGATCTTTTGCTAGCCTATCTCCCTCAGGACTCCCTTATGTCAAGTTGTGAATGCATTATCATGAGCTTTGACTTCCTTATTGAGCTTTATGCCAGCTCCCCTGACATTGCGTTTCATCCATATAGTCCGAGCTTGTCTCGTATCTAGCCATGCAGGGCCATTTTTTATATCCTTCGTAGCTTGATTCCCTTTTTACCAGAAGGGGATTTTCCCCCGAGTATCAATATCCTACACATGTATCCTTGCATTGAGCATAGGTATGTTCCACTGCTTGGAACTAGTTTGTTTTCCTTTATGACACTCATCTCCTCCTAGTTTGTAACTATAAAGCTAGCTTATTCTTTTTTCAAGATTTTCAAATAACTGAAAAAGTCCAGAAAAAATAAAAAAACTAAAAAGCTGGACAAGGAAAGATGTTATCTTTGGCAGTTGTCGAGTCATATTTCCTTTGAATAGAGCACTATATATCACATCCATTGGTTGGGTTATAGTTTGACTTTAGGAGATGTACTCGTTTATCTGAGTTTATCTCCACCGACTGGTTAAGCTTCCAGTCCCTATGGATCCTCTGTTGATGCATCCTGTGTCACAGAGATGTCCCAGTTTGTATATCGAGTCTATGCTGCCTTCATTCAGTCACCATATGTCGTTATGCTCTTGTTCAAAGGAAGTTGAAACCTGAGTCAGCCATTCCTCAGTTAGCTTGACTTTGCATGTCGGTCATTCCCGGTACAGTTACTGGTTCATGCACTTTATGATCGAGTCCTTCCACATTATACAACTTTGCTGAGTACCTCATGTTGGATGATGGGGAATGTGTTAATTCCCTCCTTCCAATGGATTTCATCCCATCGAATTCAGATCATTTATTCTAGGATTGGATTCTAGAGTCATTTTGAGTGCCTTGAGACTTGCAGTCATCAGTGACAGGTTCTCTCTCCATCGACAGTTTCTTGGGAATACATCAATGTCCCCTGATCGATGGATCCTTTCAAGTGTTTGACCTCAACACAGTTATTCACACTTGTTAGTTTTCACTCTAGTACCTTGATTCCCATTTTCATTATCGGTGGGTGATCTCGCGTCTATTAACGATATACATTAATGACTGGTAATCAGATGATGGACTACTATGTTTGACCTCGACACCTCTATTCACATAGTAGGACATATACTCGTAGCGATTTGTGTATAAGAATTTCTAGATTGGTGGCATCTCTTATATGCTACCTCCTTGATCGTGCCAGTGTTCATGTGATTTCAGCTCTCATGACTTGATTCCAGTATGTCAGATATTTCCAGCCACTATGGAGATCTTGATCTATTATATATCTTCAGCCATTTTGGAGATCATGGTCCTTTGTATATATTCATCATGGAGATTCTGATCTATGTATATTGTACGTGGCGATGACCACATATGTGATATCATGTATCATGCCTATTCATGGCTATTGTACTCTTATGTATCCAGGACTGCTATATGTATTTGCAGTTATATGCAGAGTTGTATTATTGTACTATGCTTATTGGGTGGCTAGTCTTCCATTTGGGATCCTTCATCACTCCACTTCTGGGATGGACTTATAACGTATTTCGGCCATCGTATGACCCCTCTGACCTCACACATTAGGGGGCATCTGTTATAGCGGATTTCACCACTCTAGGTGAATCACACTTTGTATGGCCTTCCCCTGTCCTGTTGCAAACTCCTTAGACCATATGGACCACTTTTTGTCCTTTGATGTTTCCTTGATCATCCCTAAAAACATATGAAAAATGATATACGCGACTTTTAAACCTATAAGCACGTACATACGCGGGTTTGACCACTAAAACCACGTACATCGGAATGTGTGCATAATCCAAATCCTTTTGGATTTTTCCTTGACATGGATCCGACTCATTTGACTCCTGGCCTTCCATATGCCTTGAGATCGCTCAGATTCAACCTTTCATTACCCCTTTGCAAAGCTATATAAGGAACCCCTTGGTACATTGAAGGCATAAGAGAGAATTGAGAGCAACGAAACTATAGTCCATTGTTGCCGAAACTTATGCTTGAGTCTGCATCCCTTTTTCCCTTGGAGCACTTTTGTGTTCTTCCCAATCTTGTCTTTTTCTTGTGAGCTTGCTATCGAGAGATGGAGGATTGAAGTGGTGGAGGCCCAAGTGGGGGATTCAGTTTCTCTGGTTCGCAAACGTGACGTCAAAGGTTGTATCTTGTCATCTCTGATTTATATTAATAGAAATATCTTTTCCGATCCAATAATGTGTGTTTGAATGAATATTTTATCCATGGGATCATGTCAAATGCTTTTTCATTATTGATTATATATGCTAGAATAGATCTAACACCATGATATATAGAATGCTTGTATTGTTTACTTGTTGTTGAGGAAGTAACAGATCAATTCAAGATGAATACTGGAAAGCTCAACAGGGATCTACTTCAACCATCCGGAATAAGGTATGAGGTCTGATCCTTTAGTGTTAGACATTTAATTTCTATTGCATATTGGAAAGGATTGATTTCTAGAGTCAAGCTGTCTGTTGTGGTACCCCAAGCCATAGGAATTTCTCTCCGTAACAATGCCACCCATGTAAGATCCTAGCAGAGAACATACTAAGGATACCAAAATCATGGAGAAAGTCTAGAGGAATAGTCGTCAATGCAGCTAATGCACATGGGAATGGTAGAAAATCCCGAAACCCAAACAATACCAGGCACCACACAGGGTCAGGAGGAGGTACATGATGAGTGCCCAAATGTGCAACAACTTTGGTGTATGCTTTACTGATAAGTGGAGGGGTATCTCCAACAACTCGTATTGCACAGCCTTGTGCTTGACTCCTCTGTGAGAGAATCTTTCCAGTGTATTTGCCAACGAAGTTGGATTTCCTAATACATAGGACACTATGTTTTAGTTTGAAGTTTTAGGTAGTTAAGATATACCTATACCAAATACTATCCTAGACTAGTGTGTGTGCTCCTTATAAATAAACATTACGAATAAATTTTAAATCTTAAGTGTTTATTTTAAAGGACTGTTAATTACTCAAAGGGGGTGAAGAAGGTGAAACCAATGGTGTTTTGACTAAATGCTGAAACAAAATGACTAATCAAAGAGAAATGAGATGCAAAAAGAAAAACTATTCTCTTTATTTTTCAAATAGAAACTTGAAATCCACAAAATAAATTTTTATTTTTATTTTTTTCAAAAACAATGATATACAATGCATTAAAGACAAAACCCTAATCTAGATGCATATAAAACAAACATTTATTTATTTTTCTTGAAACATAACGAAAAGAACACTAGATGTAGCCTAACGTAAAAAGTATAAATTTTTTGTCTTTGATTTCCAACAAAATTTCAAAAATCATAATGCAAGTGAATGCAAACTTAACCAAGTTTGAACAATATAAACATATATCAGTAAATGATGCAAGAAGATCCTATAATGACACACTTCACCCAGGAAGGAAGAAATGGCACAAAAACAAACTTGGCGAAACTATCAAACTCAAAATCTTACTAGATCCACAAACATGGATACATACAAACTCAGACTACAAACAATAGTGTAGAGCATAAAGTTTTCCTAAGGACTGATCAATGACCTAGAACACAAGAAGTGAACCCAAAAACCAAGTAGGAGGACCAAAAACATTCACAAATGAATAAATTCAAACAAAAAGAACCCAAGGACTTGAAAGATCAAGTAAACTGTGGGATGTACAGACCTAAGACTTATAGAATCATGTCAGAAATAGAACCTTCACAAGCCTCTGAGAGGTCAGCAAATCAGGGACAAGCAAGAACCCTATGAACTCAGAGAAATCTACAAGAACATGCAACTGTTATAAATACAAATTGTGTGTGACACACAACTGTCCAAAATGTAACCCGCATATACAAGGTGAAACACGCGACTGTCAATAAGACAATCCACATGTACTGCTAAATTTTTTCAAAGAAAACAGTACTAGCAGTCAGTCCCTAAACATTCCAAACTAAAAATCAAAGGAAAAAGGTAGACAAATCACACCCATAATCAAAAAGAGAAAAGACTATTCAGAAAACCTAAAGGGAAGGACCCACAGCAGGTTGGATACCCTAGCCGAGTCGTCAGTTCTGTTGTTTGGGAAAACACACCCTTATAACCTAGGGTCTTTGGGGTTACCAACTTAATAAGCTATACTTGCAGACAATCAGCTATGTATAAATAGAAATAGGAATAGTAAGAAAACTTTGCAAACTTGGTTTATGATGGTTGATCCAAGCCTTTTCTTCTCCTATTCTAGTTGCTTCCACAGCTTCCAGGGATTCTCCAATCACCTGCAAAGAACAAGTTCTTCCTGGAAATATCTTTTATATATATATATACATATATATATATGTATATATATATATATATATATATATATATATATATATATAATTGAATTATATTATAATGTCATTATGAATATGTTTTTCATTAACCATTGATATATATATATACAAGAGTCCACAATATTGGAAGAATAACGTTCTTTATTGATAAATAGAGAATGGTGAGATTACAACCCAACTTTTGAAACAAGTACTCCTTCTGCAAACCATTGACATTGAGTTCTGCTACTCCAAGATGCATGAAGGTATACCACTAGCATAACTTTTCTCTTCTAGGAATGATTGATTAGCCCCATCCCATGCCCTCTATTTATACATGAGATAAAATAGAGGTTTCAAAGGTTAGGATGGTTGAGAAAGTTGAGATACTTATGATTACAGGCTCAACTGATCTCGACTAATCATGATTTATATTTTGTAACTTCAAATTAAGGTACACATGACTATTGATATAGGAAAGTTGCGTATGACACACTCATTTCTTTAAGGAAACCCATGTGTTCAATGTGCACGCGAGTTGCAATTCACATACTCGCATGTGACATGTGGGTTGCTATGCAAATAGTCATGTGTGCAACCCTAATGTCCAAATAAAAATATATTCAGCTGGTCAGGAGATGATGTATCAACAGTCATTCCCATCTATATTGTTTTGGCTACTTCAATCCAGTTTGTCCTTTTTTCTTGACATATCAGATGTCAGTACTTGGATGGAGAAGTGTCATTTTACATGATAACATTAATCTCCATACTAAGGTTGCATCTTGCTTAAATTTTGAAATGTTATGCTTGGAATTTTTTTCTTTTTGAACGTTGTTTTTAATCAAGTAATTATTTCAAAAAATTAAGTAGTATTTTCTATTTTCAAGTAGTATATTTTACATTTATATTCATTTGAGAACATCATATTTTTACACTTCCATGTCTTTCTAAGTATTAACAATTGTTACAATGAATGTTTAATATAAAAAATTACTAGACTTTTTAGATTTACTAGGGCTCACCAACTCGCCTAGGGAAAGAGACTTAGACTAGTGTGGAAGAAAACACTCTGATGATATTTCAAACATTGAAACATAGGTGTCTATCACAAGGATATAAAAATCCAATATTGTAAGGGTGTGGCCGAAAATATACTCTCAAATAGGATTCAAGCATGAGGTCATGTGAGATTAAGTTTAGGAGATTACCCCTTCAATTGTTAAATAAGAATTTGTGATATTTTCTATGTACACAGATTTTAGTACCAACTTGGGCCCCTTGTGGTGTCGATAATTTTGATATTTCAGGATAAATTACCCTTCCTATGTGTATGATTCTAACAATTGATGGTTCCTGTGAACACTAAATACAAGTCAGTAACCTTACTAGCTTTTCTTAGGTGGCACCTAGGTGACTATAGGGGGGATTCCTACGGTACCTTGAGAATACATTAATACAAACTCTCAGTACCCTTGCATGAAATCCTATACCTTTCTTAGAGAATTTATCCAAGAATGGTTGTTTGCAAAGGCCTTGGAAACTGCTTGTCCTCCTTTGTTTTTTGGTCGTGAGACTTAACCAACCGACACTAAACTTAAAAAGGACCTATGTTTCCTTGTTTGATATATCTAGGAATTTTTCTAGTGGTGTGTTTTTTGTTCTTAGTTGGACTTAGATATTTATTACTTGTTGAGTTGGAAATTAAGGCCAAGGCTCCTATGGACACAAAGCTAGGGACCTATGTGCAAGGGGTTCCTTGTGCTTTACCATTTTTTGAGAATGTTGGTGCTCCCTTGATGACCACTTTGAATTTTCCTAAAATCACCACGGGACTATACATTTGGTTGTTCTCCACTCTGAATGTCTTAAATGATATTGATTATTCTCAAGAAAACACTTTATATCAAGGGCATAAAAATTTTGTGCTTTCTAATAAAATATTCTCTTCCTCCTTCTACCTCGTGTGGTGAAAGTTTTGATATTAATAACCAACAGTCTAAATGGAATAGGATGGAGAATAATGGGAAGAATATGTGAATACATGGTGAAATTCCCCATCCCCTAGAGGTCGTTCTAAGGGAAGCCCGCAACCATCCATTGAAGTTCATGTTGGGAAACTCATCCAATCATTGCAAGTCATAATAAAAACCCACAATGAGCCTCTAGAAGTCAAGCTAGGGATAAAATTCAATCACCGTAAGTCATACTGAAAGTATGCCATCAACCACTATGAATCATGTTGAGGAAAGGTCACCAATAATTGCAAGTTATACTAGCAACAAGCTACCAATCACTGCAAGTCATACTAGTGGCAAACGACCAACCATTGCAAGCCATTGTTGAGGAAAGAAACTGACTGTTTCAAGTTGTGTTGGGTAGAAATAGTCATAAAATGTTATTCATGCTAGAAATGTTGACACTTTTGAGAAATCTAAGCATATAGGATGCAAGCATAAGTTATCTTATAAAATTTGCAAGGGATATCACCTTACTAACCTATGCCTTATTATTCTAGAGGTGTAAATACTTTGGCCTATGTCTTAAGGATCTTATTCTCCTTAGTACTTATAATATCCCAATAACATATTCAACCTTCACCTGATAAATATTTCAAGTCAATGCAATATTTGACTGGCCCACTCCTCCTTTGCAGAGTGTTGATGTTGAAGTAGTTGAACCAATGTCATATTTAGTCAATTCCACCCTTTATATGGAGAGTGATAAGCATCAAGTGGTAAAATCAATGCAATCTTTGGACAATCCCACTCTTCCTTTGGGGAGTAATGTGTATACCACTCAAGTTTTCCACACTATTGGTTGAGAACTTTCTAGGAAAGGGGAATCTCATTTTGTTTTGAATGAATCCCCAACAAGATCTATGATTGCTTCCTTTGATTGACATAACCTAGAAGAACCTTTCCTTCCTTCTACTACAACTTTTCAAATAATGGTTCAAGTTAAACACTATGTGGTTGCTCGTTGTATTGTAGATGAAGGATCCTCTATTAGTATTTCATTAGAATATTATTGGGAAGGGGTGGGATCTCCCAACCTTGTATTGGCTATTTATCATCCACTCCATTTTGGTAAAAGGACTAGAGAAAATTTGGGATTTATTCCTCAATTTCATACTACCTTAGATGGGAAGAGTGTCTCAGTTAATTTGATGGTTATGGTGGACCCTTTGGACTCTAGTATGCTCCTTTGGAATGATTATGTATATTCTATGAATGATGTGGTGTTTACGAAATTTTTTATAATGAATTTTCCTCACAATCAAAGCATTATCACTATTTTTTAGTTTGCATTTGGTGATATTTCTCATTACAAAAATTTAAGACAAGTATAGCCTTTGTATATTCCTAGTTTTTCAACAAGCACTATCCTTCCATGGGTGAATTATGTGTCCTTATATTCCTCTTGTACAATAGATACTAAGAAAAAACCTCTATATTTGTACTTACCTTATTGGAACTTGATCCCTACAGTTGTTGAAGGTGATTCATCCAATGCGGCTGTTAGCATAGTTTTGTTAGCCATTGGATAGGTAAGGTTTGAGAAAACTAAGGGTGTGGTATGAAGGATTTTTGCTAGATGTGATTGAAAGGTGCTTAAAAAATTCCAAATTATAAACCCACCCTGTGATGTTCTCATGAAACCATAGGTTAAATTAATAAAGGGATAAAGGTGAAAGGATCGTGCTTATGGTACATCCTAAAAATTTTAATGGTTCGGATCTCCAGGAAGAAAGATCTATAATGGGTGTTGAATCCACCGATGAAAGTTGTGTGGAAGTAGGAATTATCATAATAAACATAAAGGTTTAAATGGCCCACTTTAATCTACGATGGAGATTTGAAAATTAAAATATCTACAGTGCAGGAGGATTCTGTTGTGTGAAGATGCATGGAGTTTTAGGATAAATAATCCTCCCTTTGTCTAAAGAATCCTAAATTACCACTTATCCTAATTTCTTTACTTGAATATGTGATTGCATCATCAACTAGATCATCTTCCTTCAATCAGGGAGCTTAACTAGGTCTTCTCCTTCAATCGGGGAACCTAACTAAGTCTCTACCTTCAATCTAGGAGCAAAATTGGGTTGATTTGCATGAGATAAATTCCCCAATTAGTTAAATGATAGTTTTTTCACCTATTTTTAGTTAAATTGGATTTGCAAAAGCACATTCCCCATAAATTAGCCTATATTTGGTTAATTTTAGTTAGCTGGAGTGATTAAAGGCGCCCCCACCTACTGTTGGTGTCTTAGTTCAGTGCAATTTAGTCCAAATCTCCTAACTGAAGGCATACATGTTCCCTCCCCTACTTATTGACATGCATTTTAGTTCTATTCAGTTAGACTCAATCTAAACTACCTCTGGGTCAATTAGAATCAATTAAGGTTGTGTTAAGTGGATTAGAATAGCTACAAGCATGACTGAAGGCTCTTGGAACTTAAAATTTGAACCAAATAATACCAGATCATATCCAAATAAGATCATATTAGATCCAAATAATTTCAAATCAGATCCAAAAGTGTGTAATGACATCAAATCCCCAGCAACAATTTTGAAGGATACTTGTGGTACTTGATGAGAGAAAATAAAAAAATTACTTAAAGATATTGAAACTTAAAAACTGAACCAAATAAGATCATATCAGATCCAAATAATTTTATATCAGATCCAAGAGCGTGCTCCACCGATATGGTAGATGCATAGTTTTCTCCTTCTTCAAAATTATGAGTATTGGTGCATGCAATCCTGTAGGAATTTGCTGGAAGCTCTAGATAAATAAAAAGTGAATGGATCACTCCTACAATCTGAATATAGTTACAATGCAATACAATGTCATACATATCAAGACAATTCGATTCCATGAGAGGTAATTCAAATTGAGTGCATAAGAGTGGCTTAGATATCAATTAGACACCACTCGGCACATTATTTAACCACTTAAAACAACCTTAATTGAATATAACTACCTCAGAGGAAGTTTATACTGATTGTAACTGAATATAACTCAACTACATGTCAATCAATAGGTGAGGGTGCATATATGACTTTAGTTAGGTGAGTTGAACTAAACTGCGCTGAACTGAGTCACAAAAAGTAGGTGGGGGCACCTTTAATCTCTCCAACTAACTAAAATTAACCAAAAATAAGATAATTGATGAGGAATGTGCCTTTTAAGCTCATGTTTAGCTTAAATTAGGTGAAACAACCATCAGTTAACTGATTGGGGTGTTTATGTCATGCAGATCAACCCAGATTTTCTCCTAGACTGAAGGAGGAGACTTAGTTAGGATCCTCGATTGAAAGAGAAGACCTAGTTAGGATCCCTAATTGAAGGAGGGTGATTTTAATGTCCCCCTCTAATAATTTTATCAAAATTACCAATTTTTCATTTTTTCTCCTATTTCAACCTTTGAGTAGTTTTGATGTCTAGGTCTCCAAATTGACCCAAATTATCCCAAATATTCTGAGAAGGTGTATGAATGATATTAAGAATTGAATATTATGTTCAGGGATGATTTATGACCCTCCAATTACTTAATAAATTTTTTTTTGTATTCTTTTCAAAGTAGCAGTCTTTACTAACAAATTGGGGTTCCAATTCCCCCTAGGTAAATTCTAGAAATGGCTTCTCAAATGCTCCCAAAACCACTCGAATTTCTGAACACAGGAAGAGGATGCTTAATTAACATTGTAAATTTATAATATGAATCATTATTCACTTTATACAATATGTTATTACCCTCTCCCAAATAGCTACAAAATCACTAATTCGACCATTGGGGAAATGGCACCAAATCTTCTCCAAATGCAATTACACTGAGTAAAATCACCTCAAATTCTTAAGTGTTGAACATTAAACTTTTAATAATCATAAATTATAGTCCATGAATCATAAATATATCATATATACATTATTCCATTCAAAATAATCAGCATTACCATGGCATACATCAATATAGTGGGGAAATGGTCATTGTTTGCTCATTAATAGTCACATTTACATACAACCCTTGTATATTTTGAACTGATAATTTTTGAAAATGAATAAAAGGAAATATTAAAATTATTACAATCATAAATTTACCATGATAATCTCTCACAAAGAGTACAATAGCTTACCCAAAGTTCAATATCAATATATTGGGGAAATGGTCATTGTTTGCTCATTAAAAATCACTTTCACATACAACCATTTGGTATTTCAACCTAAGAATTTATGAATATGAATAAAATAGTATATTAATATTATTAAAATCATAAATTTACCATGATAATCTCTCCCAAAGAGTACAATAGCTCACCCAAAGTGATATCCCTCCATGAGCAAAAATATGCAAGAAAAGATGGAATTGGCTGAGAGAAAGTGCTGCACTAGAAGGAACCACAAGCTGCCCTATATATTACACAATAAAATAAAAACTCCATTAAATATCCATGAAATACCTAATTTTCCTCTCCAAACACTAATTTATATGGGAATCTTTCACCCTCGAAATTGGCTAAGGAAAGAAACTAGTCATCCACTAGCTCTCTCAATTCACAAACGTAAATTTCTCAAATGATAAAAAGTTATTCTCTTTGTTTATCCCTATATTTAATAAACATACTTATCCTTATAAGGTTATCAATCCATCCACAAACTCAAGCCAATTCGAATTAGGGTGTGTGCTCAAGATTTTCCATGTGTCCTCCCTTTCCTAGCTTTCCATATTCCTGCAATTCGAGTAGGAACCCACTGAGCTTACCCAAATCACATGAGATCCCTATTGGATTCTATATTTCTACTTGAAATGTCATATATTTTAAATTTCAGCCTTTAGATCTGATTTTTTCATAGGTTTCATAGCATCTTCATGATTGTTGTCATAGAGCTAGGGAATCTAGCCCAAGTGTCTCACTAGCTCCAAAATGACTCTTCCTCTCCCATGTAAGTTACATTTCCTTCCAAATTTGACCTATTATGCATATGGGAAAGTGTATTATCCTTATAATTCATCCAATAACATTTATTCTTCCCATGGATTCGAAATTGTAAGACGAGGATGCCATGTGGAACAAAACTTCTAGTTTGTGTGGGCCTCATAATCTCCATGTGTTTCCATGATCCATTGCCACTTCAATTTTCTATTTTATTTATTTAATTATCTAAATTATTAAATATTAATTCCATTCTAGAGTCTAAAAATCATCTATTATATTCCTTATTAAAATTCCAAATGTATCCATCTAACCTAGGAACTAGTAGGATTGATGGAATTGTACGGCTATGCAATTATTTAAAATGGGGACATTACATCCCTCCACAACCAATATTGCTTGTCCTCAAGAAATTTCATATTTGGATGCTACAAAATATTCATATTCCCAAGTGGCATCCTCATTTCATACTCCTTCCCTTGCACCAAGTGCTCTCTTATGATTTGGCTCATTGATTTTCTTTAGCTGCAACTTGAGTAGTCACACACATGTACTGTAATTTTTTGTTCACAAATGTAAAGAGATGTGGACTATGCATGTTGATATATCCTATAAAATCACCTCTAACATCAAAATTATTAGTCAAATCCATAAAAACCAAATTTGTGCAAATGATCTTTACCTCCATATTTGGGAAACATTTTCTGAACTTTCACCCTTTTTTTATTTTGCATAATTCTTTGAAGTTGGTGATGAGTTAACAAACTTTGAGTTTCTTAATATTTCAATAAAAATTCAGAGAGGAAAAACCATTCTTGTTGCTTCATTACTCTTATTACAATCAACTTCTCAAGTGGCGAATCAATCTCCAATGCCGCTTGTTGCCCCCAAAATTGAAACCAATGAGACCAAAAAGGATCCTAGGGTCCCATATGATCCCTATACATGCATAGTGTGAAATGTCTATGTTTAAATTCCATGAAAAACAAGCATGTGAAAACTGAATCCATCTCTCAAAGGTTCTCCCACACAGGAAACTCTAACAATGCTCTGCAAAGATGAACTCAAACAACTAAAGGTTGGTTTGCTTTCTCAAACCAACAATCGAATTGCTGCTCCAAGTGAGATGAAACCAATCAATGCCAGGATCCCATTTCTTGCATTTCACCCTTCCAAACATCATGAGTACAAATTATATATCATGAAATTAAATAACAACATAATACAAATGTACATCAAGAAGGTATCTCATCAAAGAATCATGAAAGTGCCTGTACATCCAAGTAAGTAGATAACCATGTAGCCCATAGACACAAGCATCTAGTATGATATAAGATATGCCCCAATGACATAGGTGAGGATCCCATTTCCCATAATGTTACTCCAAAAATATATAAAGTGCATCAATATAATGATCCATGTGTTCTTTCATCCAAGAAGTGAATGAAGAACCTCCACCAAAATCTGAACGAAATAAGGAGCAAAGAAAACATGAATACTTCAAGTGGATCAAAGAAGTATCATCAATAAAATCATGAATATGTATATCATCATGAAATAATAGAGTATGTTTCTTCCAACAATAATGTTCTTCAATCATATATATCTTCACCCAAGTGTGGGATGAATTTCCTCCAACATCAAATGGACTAGGCAAGGAGCAAGGAAAATCACGAGTCTCCAAGTGACTTGAGTGAATACAATAGATGCATAAATGTTGATGTGTAGCATCATAATGTAAAAATGGATGCTGATACAAATTTAAATAATATGGTTCTATAATCATGTCATCATCAAAATGAGGGATAGAAAGTCCATACTCTTCATGTGGCACGATAAAAAAGAAACCTTTCACCCAAACTTCATTAGGATGAATGCTGAAAAATTGGGAAGTGTAGGATGTAGGATAAAGAAGAAACTCACCAAAATTATTAGAAAGTGCAAAATTGTCATCATGTGAAGGTTCCACAGAGGTAGGATTATGCACCTCCCTTAAAAATACAGAACTTTCCTCATGGGTTGGTTCCAAGGTAGTGGAATCATGCACTTCTCCAAAAAGTGTGAAACCATTTTCAAGAGGAAACTCAAGTTCCTATTCCACCACAATAGGTGATTGGATATCATCAATATGATATTCAAACACATCAAGAACCTTCAATTTTCCATGGCTCTCATTATCCCTCATGTCATGAGATTCCTACAGGCAATCTACCATATTACAATTTGAAACATAGGAGGAAAAACAAGTATGTTGTAACCTATCAAGAAGTTGTTCAATTTGATTTTTGAGCTTATGAATATCTTCATTATTCTTCATGTAATGATTTATTAAGCTCAACAAAATTATTTCTATAAAAAAAAAAAGACATGAAATTAACTTCAATGTTGCACATTGTTATTTGAATCATCTCCATGTCTTCAAGGAAGGATGGATCCTCCAATGAAGAAATTTTCCAACAAGAATTTGACACCAATGCTTAGTGTCATGGAGTATACTAAGGGCCTCCTGGATATCCATTTCACCCATCTTCAAAGACCCTTCAATGAAGGATGGTTCATGGGATTGAACCTCCTCTCTTTTTTTCTTGATTTGATCAACTTCTTGAAGCTCAAGTGGTGATGGGGAAGTTGATCTTTGTTCTTCATTATCTGTAACAAGGTATTCATACTCATTCTTATGAGAAATTAGGATTGCAGCGAAATTTTAAAATATGATATCTATGTCACCAACATAGAGTTGTGAGCACCCATCAATAGGTTCTCCTTCATAGTTCAAGGATCCATCAATAGATTATATTTGATTGGAACAACCCTCATTAGTAAATATTGTGTTATTGTATTCACCTTTCTCTTTATGTTCTTCTCTGAAATCACCTTGAGGTAATTTATGCTCCACTTCATGGTTCTCAGTTTCTTTCTTTAATGGTGTATCTAGGCTCTTTTCACAAATAGGATGATTTTTTCTCATTTCATGCTCCTCCAAACTTGTGGATTGTTCATTGTCCCTTAATGAATTCATGTTTTCCTTCTTATTCCTAAATCCATAATTGAAAAGATATTACTGGAAAGAATAACACTCATGAATATCCCCTCTCAAATTTCAATACTCCTGGAGACATGCTCCAATATCTATGCTTGTAATTTCTATAATTGTTGGTCGAAGAGGAGGAAAAGTGGAATTGTGGTTCTATTGTTAAGCCAAGACATGTCTGATACTTTTTCTTCAATTTATGGTTTTAATTAAAGGGTTCCAATACCATGCTATGATACCACTATAATTTCCCTTTTTAATAATTTTATTAAAATGACAAATGTTTCACTTTTTCTCCTATTTCGACCTTTGACTAGTTTTGATGTCTAGGTCACCAAATTGACCCAAATGCTCCAAAATATTATGAGAAGATGTATGAATGATATTAATAATTGAAAATTATGTCCAAGGATTATTTATTACCCTCCAATTACTCTTCAAATTTTTTTAATATTCTTGTCAAAGTAGGAGTCTTTACTAGCAAATTGGGGTTCCAACTCCCCCTGGGTAAATGCTGGAAATGCCTTCTCAAATGCTCCCAAAACCACTTGAATTTATGAAAAGAGGAAGAGTATGTTTAAGGTACATTGTTAATGTCTCACATGCATCATTATTTAGTCTATACATGCTGTTATGACCCTCTCCCAAACAACTACAAAATCACTAATTCGACCCTTGGGGAAATGGCACCAAATCTTCTCCAAATGCAATTAAACTGAGTAAAATGACCTCTAATGCTTAACTGATGAACAATTAAACTTGTAATACTCATAAAATAAATTCCATTCATTGTAAATATATCAGAGAGACATTCTTCCATTTGAAATAATAAGCATTACCATGACATACATCAATATAGCGGGGAAATGGTCATTGTATACTCATTAATAGCCACTTTTACATACAACCATTGGATAATTAGATCTAATACATTCTAAGAGTGAATAAAAAGTAATATTAAACTTATTACAATCATAAATTTACCATAATAATCTCTCCCAAATAGTACAATATCTCACCCAAAGCGCAATATCATATATTGGGGAAATGGTCATTGTTTGCTCATTAAAAATCACTTTGACATACAACCATTTGGTATTTTAACCTAATAATTTATGAATATGAATAAAATCGTATATTAGGATTATTAAAATCATAAATTTACCATTATAATCTATCCCAAAGAGTACAATATCTCACCCAAAGCACAATCCCTCCATGAGCAAGAATATGCAAGAAAAAATGGAAATGGTTGAGAGAAAGTATTGCACTAGAAGGAACTACGAAATTCCATGGAGCTTACCCATGAAAATAAAAAATCCATTAAATCTCCATGAAAGACCTGAGTGGCTTCTCCAAACACAAACTTGGATGGGAATCTTTCACCCTTGCAATTGGCTAAGGCAAAAAACTAGTCATCCGCTAGCTCTCTCAATTCACAAATACAAATTTCTCAAATGATAAAATGGTCTTCTCTTGCTTGATACCTGTATTTTATAAACATCCTTTAAATTCTAAGGCTACCAATCCATCCACAGGCTCAAGCCAATTCGAATTAGGGTGTGTGTTCAATATTTACTTTGTGTTCTCCCTTTCCTAGCCTTCCATCTTCCCCCAATTCGACTAGGAATCCATTGAGCTTCCCCAAATCACATGAGTGCCCTATTGAATGCTATATTTCAACTTGATATGTCATATATGTCATATTTCAACCTTCATAACTAATTCATGTCATATGTGTCATATCATCTCCATCATTGTTGTCATAGAGCTAGGGATTCTAGTCCAAGTGTCTCACTAGTTCCAAAATGACTCTTCCTCTCCCATGTAAGTTATATTTCCTTCCAAATTCGACCTATGATGCATATGGGAAATTTTATTATCCTTAGAACTCATCCAAGAACATTTAGGCTTCCCATGGATTCGAAATTGCAAGAGGAGGATTCCATGTGGCACATAAATTCTAGCTTATGTGGGCCCCATAATCTCCATGTGTCTCCATGCTCCATTTCCACTTCAATTTTATCTTGTATTTATTTAGTTAGCTCCATTATTAAATAATTATTCCACTATAATGTCTGAATATCATCTATTATCTCCCTTATTGAAATTCCAAATGTATCCATCTAACCTAGGAACTAGTAGGATTGATCGAATTGTCCTGCTATGCAATTATTTAAAATGGGGACATTTCAATGATCCATTTGATAATGCAGTCACATATTCAAGTTAAGAACTTAGGATAAGTGGTAATTTAGGCTGATTTATCAAAAGAGAGGATTATTTATCCTAACATGGGGAAATTTAGATCGAGGATCAGCGGAATGTTATGAAACTCAACATTAATCGGTGGTAGAGACTGATGGTTGGTGAGATCGACGACAGAGATCGGCTCCACTGGGAGACAATGCACACTAAATGATTAGTTAGAATTCAACAGAATTGATAAAGGGAATTAGTAATCAATGACTGGTATAACAGATGGATCAAATTGACGGTTGATAAGTGATCTGCTCAAAGAAGTTGCACAGTAATTTGAAAATCAAAGGATGGGAAAGTAGCAAAGAGAAAAGGATCAAGGTTTATAATGCGACTTAAGGCTATGAGAAAGAGGTAATGGAGAAATTTTATATATTTAACTGAGAAAATTAGTGATTTGGTAGATCTCTTAAATTTGTCCAAGGGACAAAATAATAGTGGAAGCTCAAATATTACCCAAACATTTATTAAAAAACATGAAAACTTTATATTATTAATATAAATGTGTTATATATTTAAATTAATATTTAAATCCAAAGTGATATTGTTTGGCACAAATTTCAAAATACATCATATTAAATTTCGCAAAGGACTAAACTTTGGATGAGTGGCCACCATTTAGTCCCCTCACTCAACTAGCTCTCGGTGTAATTTTTGAAGTGGTAGCATAATGTTTACCATGGTTTTACTTTTTACTACGTGTCACTCCCATGTTTAATCCACTAAGAGCTACACCATTGTCTCAACCCACTCTTTAGATCAGAAAAATAAATATTGTTGTATAAAATCTCATGTCCACGAAATTTTCCTAATGTCCAAAAGCTTATGTTATAAACTTTCTGTCCTTCCTACACTTGCTCCAAATTCAAAACAAGACATGGTTTTCGAACGAGTGGATAGTTTTCATAAGGAAAATGAAAATTGTTTACAAATTTCATTTATTTGGAGAATTTTTTTTTCGAATTTCATTTTATAAATTCATAAACCATTAAATTCAAAGTTTAAGATCAAGGAAAAATGAGACATAGTATTCACAACCAGTGGTTGGATTCAAAGAGAAAATTGTTCATGAGTTTTCATTATTTTGGGAAATTGTTTTTGAATTTAATTTTATGAAATCCATAAACAATTAGATTCAAAATGAAAAAATAAAGAAACAAAACAAGGCATGGAGTGTGGATGGTTTTGAATTTTTGTTTGGAATTTCATTTATGAAATTCATAAAAATAAGATGTGGAAAAATTTAAGAAAAGTTTGATGAGGTTTTTCGGAAGTTGGACTTTAACCATGTTTTGTACCAAACTAGGGAAGTGAATCATCAATCCTTCAGTACATGTGTCAAAGCATTCAATTTTCAAAGCAACAAAGTAGTTAGAGGATAACATATCAATATTCCTTACCATATTTTAAGCAAACAATTTTAATTCCAACAAATCCAATATGTGATGAGTCATAAGTTCAGAATAGATGCAGCAATAATATCTCTATTCATGGTGTTAGCACCTAGAATCACACCCAAGGTTGCAGGAAGGAGGATCCTGAGGTAACAATAGAACCAGTTTAGGAGAGGGACCTGGCTCCTCTGATTCCAAAGAGGGATCTCTCACACATACATAACAAGGCCAGATTTATGTTGTCACAAGATAAGTATCAAACATTGGTGGTTGGAAATAAAAGAAAGATCTATCGAGCTATGGAGTAAAAAATAACAGGAGAATAGAGTAGTTTGCATAGGAAAATGCTTACATGAGAAAGGTAGTGCCTCGATCATTGTCATTGTAGTTGGGGTCTGGTGGTAATAGTAGAAAGATGACATTCTGCTAGTATAGAGCACCGCGGGGATGAATTTCACTCCAGTTTTGGAAGAAAAGTTTAGTGAATATCGAAGACAATGGATGGATCATATGAGTATGAATTCCTATCCATTATACATTAAGTTTATGACATGAAGAAAACAATATTGTAAAGAAGCAATAGAAATAAAATGTACATGAGACAAGAAAAGTACAGACTGTAATTTGGAAACACACAAGAATTCATGTAGAATACATACAACCAGCATTCGTCTCTGTACATTAATAAAAAATATTTACAAACATAATAGTCTTGCAAATTCAAAACCAACCAACCCTTTATCCATCTGTGGGGAGTACATTTATAGTGCTTTAGACCCTAAAGACCGACCTCAGGGCCGAAATTAGTTACAAACTGACAAACAAACTTCAAACAAACTCTAATGTGACATATTTGCCATGATTTACACAAAACATAAATATGATGCAGAGTGTTGAACAATAGGCTTGAAATCCCCTCCTACATATCCCATCTGGTGAAAATTGTGTGAAATATGAGAGAGGTTATTGTGACTTACCATGTCCCCGTCAAAACCCATGTCTTTTTTTTCTTTAATTCACCTCCAGCTCCTCGGGATCTGATTTTGAAATTGATGACTCGGACAGTACACTTCAAATTTCTAGAAAAATACACTCTGAATATCCTTTTAATGCTCCCAATATGTGATACCTGTGTAAAAACAAAAGGAGATTTTTTATATTATCCTATGATGAACAAAAAACTCTCTCAATTTTATAAAATTCATTTCTCGTTGGCAGAAACAGCCCTTTGAATTTGATGACTAAACTAGTCATTTGAAAACCTAGAAATTCCCCCCTGAAGATCACTTTGATTCTCTCAATCCATAGAAACTGAGTGAAAACTGAGAGAGGTTATTGTATATTGGCCCATGTTGGAGAAAAAATTCTCTCAGTTTCTTAAAATTCTTCTCGGTTTGGAGGAAATACTTCCCAAAAGTTAATGACTAAAACAGTCAATTCCATAAAAACTAACATGCTCTCCTGCTGCAATTGCCATTTGATATTCTATTTATTGTTTGATTTGATTGACATCTCCATCTGAAGGTTCACAACTAGCACAATTCTTGTGAACATCATTGTTTCACCTGCATACACATCCACCTTTATCATTCCATGCAAATGTAAATTTGTCCTACTACCCTTATATATGAACAAATTTTACTTTGACCGATGGAATAGATTGAACACTACACGTGTCAAGATCTAAAAGCAAACATAGGAATCCCACTCATTCTACTGGATATTAAACAAAGAGAACTTTAATTGAGCAGAATAATTTTCCACCATTAATCTGTTGGGAAAATGCAAGATGTATTAACAAGTGTTTGAAGCTTGCACACCATATGAGATTTCGCTAATTTTTCAAAATATTAAATGACAAACACTTTCAATAAGCAAAATTGTATGGGTGGTTGACCGGGGTTAATTTTTCCTCTCAGCCATCAAAATATTTGACCCATACCAAATTTCGCCAATTTTAAAACCGAATTTGCTCCCTGCATGTTGATGTAGAGAAATTATTTCATGTCATTGGATCTGTTGGGTAAATTTGAGTCTTTGATATACCTCGTTGATTTCTCAAAAATAGGCTTCAAAGCCCCACCTAAGCCTCTCAACTGGTGATATTTGTGTAAACAATGAGAGATTGCTCCCTGCATGTTGATGAAGAGAAATTATTTCATGTCGTTGGATCTGTTGGGTAAATTTGAGTCTTTGATCTACCCCGTTGATTGCTCAAAAATAGGCTTCAAAGCCCCACCTAAGCCTCTCAACTGGTGATATTTGTGTAAACAATGAGAGGATTTTTTGTGATTGACCATGTTCTTGACAAAACCCATGTTTCCATTTGTCCATATTCCCCTCCAGCGCTTCGGGATCTTCCTTTGAATTGGATGACTTAGACGGAAATGCGAAATTCTGGAAAATTTCCCTCTGGAGATGGCTTCGATTATCTAAATCCATGGCACCTACGTAAATGATGTGAGAGGTTATTGTAGATGAGCATGTTAGGAATAAAAATCTCTCTCAGTTTCCCAAAATTAATCTTATTTTGGTGGAAACAGGTCGCAAAATATAATAACTAAAACAATCATTTCACAGAAAACGTGTTTTACAACAATGTATGAAATTTCACCCATCTCTTCACAGATTAAACCATGGGAAATTTCCACCAAAGAAATTAATATGGACCATTGATTGAGCTCTAACAAGATATGATCCATCCGATCATGGGGCTTGTACCATATTTTGCCAATCCAAAGAACTCTTTTGTCCATGTGCTTTTGCAAAAGAGAAATCCCTCTTGGAAGGTTTATGTGGCTTGTGGCTTTGTGCATTTTTAAACTGTCTTATGGTAATATCCCACATGCACTAGATTTTTTATCATTTTCCTGTTTATATGCCTTGGAAGCTTGATAATATATCAAGTAACAAAGAAAAGGTTATGGAGTATGCTTGTGAATTTGGAACTTGGACTTTGATCTGACTGTGTGGACCTCATGCAACCATTACATATTGGGTGATGAACAGCCTCGGTCTTGAGCCAATTATTTATAAAAACTTCCTTTGCCGAATTTTGCAAATAATAAACTTTGAAAAATAATAAACTTTTTGTTTAAAAATTAAAATTTAAGTAAAATCCAAATTTAAATATAAACCCAATGTTTATACTTTTTAAAATGAGAAAAGTCCCTTTCAATCTGTAAGGATCCCTTTCTTTTTACCCAAATAACCATTAGAATTTTCTTTTAGCCAAACTTGGAAAATTTTAATTCTTTACCCAAATGAGCAAAACCTTGAAAGCCACATGATTGCCAATGTAAACTTGAAATTTTCAAGGCAATAAGACCAACTGCACTAGAAATAAACAGGTGCTAACACATGGCACAAAATCAGCTTGATGGATTCAAAATAACAGCCGGAATGATAATAGAGCATCTAAAGAAACATTTTGGGACCATTTTTGGGACTTAAATAGCACAATCAGCAAGGAAAAGTCAACAACTCGAATCCCTTGTGATCATTTCCATATTTATTGCAACTTCATTCAATTTTTGGGATATAGATTGGATTTGTGTCATAGAAGAGAGGAATAGTTTGTTAAGGTTAATTGGCAAATGTAATAAGTCTATTACAAATGGATATTTCTTAGATAATAACAGTTTGGTATTATCTCAAGGAGCTGTTATCTATAAAAGCAACATTTTTTAATGTAACAAAGGTTACAACCCAGGAGAAAAACTGAGTATTGTAAGAGATTTTAAAAGATCAATAGAAATTTTAGAGCTAAGCAGGTGTTTTTGCAGAAATTCTTCTGTTATTTACCTTGCAGTATGTACTTTCTCTTCTCTATGTGAATGTTTACCTTTCCATTTTGTTATATTTTTCATGCTTGAATGAGTTTATATTGTGTTAGAATTCATAATCTTATGCTCTGATCTTTTTCTTTCAAGCATTCACAAACCTTTTCTGCTAAAGTTAATATTGGATTCATCCTTGTTAGATGCCGATATTGATGGATTGTTTCTAATTCCTCTTTTTCACTAGACAATCAGCCTTCTCACCATAAAGGAGTAGCTACCTACATCTATTTAAAATTCCATTGCAAAAGAACTCTCATTATTTGTTATCATTCATGACTCCATGCCCAATGAGCACTACTTTCAGCCAAAGTTACTATTAAATTTTATTTCTTTTCAAATATTTATGGCATGTGAGTTTATTTATTGAGAGACCCCTCTCTAGAAAGAAAGAGGCCAACTTTCTTCCTAAATATTGGTTTTGTGGTTATTTTGGGGTTTCCTTGATACAGCCCAAGGAAAATATCAGTGCTAACAGTGGGAATTGGAGATTTCTCTCTGCCATATTGGTCTAAGTGAATGTTTTGATATGTGTTTTATCTAGGATGATATACTTCCTTTAGATGAATTTTTCCTAGCAGGTATTATAGAGTCTAGAATTCCTTTCAATATTGGCATCCCTTCCAAAAATCATCTCCCTTGACTAGATCAAGTTGCAATCAAATCCATCCCTTATTTTCCTTTTGATTCTAATCTCATTATTTATAGATCCTCAAACATAGGAAAATTAATGGTTATTTCAGTAGCCAAGTACCATTTTCTTTGCATGGGGATATTTCCAACTTTAGCCACTTGAAACATTGGAATGGAGTTCGTCCTTCTATGGAATACATGTCATCCCACAATGGTGTCACAAAGAAGATTTTCCTCAACATATGGATGGATGTCTCCGGGTTCTGTTGTTTGCAAGTCGTTGTGTTCCAGTAATGGTGCATGTTATGGTCGAAGTAAGTCTACATTGAAGACTAGATGTAGACTAAGGAATGCAGGAATGTCGAGATGAAAAGCATTTTCTCCAATATTTTTTAGTATATTGTATGGACCATATTGAAAAGGTTTTAATTTTTTATATGGGCCAGTGAAGCGCTCCTTCTTTATCAGTAACCAGACCTGATCCCCAATTTGGAATGAATGAGGAATACAATGTTTATCGTGTTGGGCCTTAGCTTGTTGCCACATTTAATTTGCTTGCTTCTGGATGTTGTATATTTGATTTATGAACTTTAATGCTTTCTCAACTTATCATCCTTCAAACTTAGTTTTATTCGACTGTGTCGAGGAACTGATCAATTCGATAGGATTTGAGGGTTGAAATCCATAACAGATATCAAATGGACTCTTTCCCATAGAACTGTATTAATAATTATTGTAGTTGTGTTGTATGTGTGTTAGGTTGTCATCTCATGTCTGTTGATGCTTGTCGTTGTACATGTGGAGCAATTGTACTACCAAGCCATTTAAGACTTCTGTTTGTCCATCTTTCTGAGAATGGAAGGATGTCAACAAATAAATTCTTGTGTCGAGATGTTTCCATAGATTTTACCAAAATGTGCTGACAAATATAGAATCACTATCAGAGATAATGGTTTTGAGAATGCCATAATATTTCTAGACATGTTCGAAGAATAGCTGAGCAGCCTGTTGCATTTCCTAGTCTTGTTTCATGGTATGAGTATAGCCATTTTGGAAAATTTGTTAACTACTACCAAGATCGCGTCATGTTGATGTTAGGTAGTGGGATATCCCATCAAGTAGTCCATAGAAATAAATTCCGATGTGTTAGCACTAATTTATTTTTGTAGGAGTTGGTGTTATCACTGTATAAATTTCAAGCTTACATTGGTGATTTGGTAGCTTTAAGGCTTTGCTCATCTAGTAATTCATTAAAGTTTTCCAGGTTTTGCAAACAAAGGGGTTTAATGGTTCTTTGGGTAAAAGAAGGAGATCTTTTTATAATTGGGATAAAAATAAATTATTTTTCAAGTCAATTTTTGGCTTTTTAAGGAAATTTTTGTATAAATTTCAAGCTTACATTGGTGATTTGGTAGCTTCAAGGCTTTGCTCATCTAGTAATTCATTAAAGTTTTCCAGGTTTTGCAAACAAAGGGGTTTAATGGTTCTTTGGGTAAAAGAAGGAGATATTTTTATAATTGGGATAAAAATAAATTATTTTTCAAGTCAATTTTTGGCTTTTTAAGGAAATTTTTGTTCTCGGGAAAGAACCTATAAACTTAGGCCAAAGGTTTATTTTTAATTCACAAGGCTAAAGGTTTTATTTTATTAAAAAAATATATTGGCACAAGGAAAATCTCTAAATCTAATGCTCAGCACCAATAGCCATTCAACATGTTTACGAAACACCTTCCACTTCAACGCAAATGAGCAAATGACAAGTCATGTTAACAAACAAACCAAGAGCCATTCAACATGTTTACCAAACACCTTCCACATCAACGCAAATGACAAGTCAAGTTAACAAACAAACCAAAACTCGTCGACCAGGCCAAAGCGCTAAGATTTACAAGGAATATTATTATAGTGTACTACGTGTCGACACATATTGAACTCATTGGTGGGTATAAAGAACTAAACTTTTTATCACATGCTTCATGTGGGATAATTGACTTCTGACAAACTCATAGATCTATTTGGAGGAATTGGTCAAGTTGGGAGAATCAAGGAGAAGCGGGGTTACGAGGATTAGTGACGTTGGAACATTAATATATACACATATGATGCAGGTAAGAACAATTGGGATACGGTTTTAAGCTATGGAGATCCATCTGCAACAAAATATGCAGGGGTTTTTTATAATGACTATATGATAAGAGTCCACAAGGTAGATGTAATAATTGCTTAGAAATATGCACCAAGGGCTCCATCTCCTAAAGAAGGTTATGGATCTAGAGGAAGTAATAAAGGAAGAGGTGGTTATGGAGATAGAAACAATGATGGATATGATGGAGACAGAGGTAGTTATGGTGGTAGTGGAACCAAAAAACATGATGGTGGCGGACAATCCTCACGGCCATATTGGAATGCACCAAACAACGACCTTTATAATTATCAACAATATACAAATGTAGGCTCTAAACCCAGTGCATTTATTTCGTTTGGATATACATCGCAACAAGATCAATGAATTAAAATTTTTGCACTGACAAAAGTGGTGTGAGGTTAACATTGAAAGTGTAGAGCATAAAATTTATTTCGTTAAGTGAAAAAGTGGTAAAGAAAACCACTTTCTAAGGTAGCAAAAACCGCTTTGGGAATTATAAAGGTAAGGATCCTCGGGAACTAGACCGTCGATTTTCCATAAAGGACTGAGTCAGTGACAGGATGCGATCCATGTTGAAAACGTTTCTTAAAGGTATTTGTGTTGAAACTACTCATACTAATATCACGCATAGTTACCGAGTTAATGGTTTGACTGATAGGCCTTTGGAGGTTTTAAGTTTTGATAGCAACAAATTAACTTGTTTACAACCCCAAGAATGAAGAGAGAGAATGAAAATGTTGGAGAACAATTGAGAGATTCAACGACCAAAGATGCATATGAATTTGATATTCAAATCAACACATTAATGAATGGATGAAAGTCCCATAGATAACATGGATATAAGAGAAACAGTTGGTCATCTTGCAGATACAACTGCAAAAGGTTCTACAATAAGTGTTATTTCGACTAAATCTATTAAGAAGAAACTCCATTTGTGAAACGCTTGTTTAAAAGGTTCTGAAAATGTTTTAGTGAATTCTTAGATGACAGTCGTGTGATAAATGGTTAGATTTTTAATGTAGATTCTAGTCGAAAGAAATTGATGCGTACAGATAAATTGTTGACAAAAGATCATGCATTAGAAAGTGTTGTTCTTCTTATGCAATTTCTTATGGACAATAAGGATAGCTATATTGGTGAGAAAAATGTTTTGATTTTTTATTTGGGAGGTGATACATTTTTGTCTCTTTATTAACAATTGAATAGGGGATATTTGAGGTTAAGGCCACCGCTGGAAATACCCATTTGGGAGGTGAGGACTTTGATATATGTTTAGTTAACCATTTCACTCATGAATTCAAAAGGAAGTACTTACCATCTCAGTAGCAGTGCAAGAGCTCTTAGAAGGCTCGGAACAACTTGTGAACGAGTGAAGAGAATGTTGTCTTTGAGTGCTCATACTACCATTGAGATTGTGTCTTTGTATGAAGGAATTGATTTTTACTCCACCATTACTAGATCCATATTTGAGGATCTCAACAAGGATCTGTATAGGAAATGCATGGATCCTATTGAGAAGTGTTTGAGGGATGATAATATGGATATGAGCATTGTTCATGAGTTGTGCTTGTGGGAGGGTCTACCTGAATCCCTAAAGTGCAGCAACATTGGCAGTATTTATTCAATGGGAAGGAACTTTGTAAGAGTATTAACCCTAATTAAGTTGTCTCTTATGGTGTTTCGGTCCAAGCTACAATTATTAGTGGATAAGTTAATGAGAAGGTAGAGGACCTCCTTTTAGATGTTATTCCATTGTCTCTTGGACTGGAAACTACTAGAGTTGTGATAACTGTTTTGATCCCATGAAATACAAAAATTCCCACTAAGAAAGAACATGTCTTCTCTGCATACTCTAATAATTAGTTGGGTGTGTTGATCCAAATTTTTGAAGGTGAAAGAGAAAGATGTCGGCTTTGACACACAGTATCAAAGTGGGGATGAATATGACTATGAACGATTGGATGAGGTTCTTGAACTAGAGGATGAATCCTTATTAGCTTATGACAGTGAAGGTGAGGATATTTTTCAATTTTAAGTATATGAAGAATAAGTTATTGTTGGTATTGATAAGGCAGCGGAAACCATGAAGACAGAGGTGTTTTCCCTTATTACAATAGGACATGAATCTGGGTTTGGAAATATTGAAACCTAGAGGGATCTAGTTGTAGTTCCACCAAATTCAACTCTTATCTATGAGGTGGAAATGGTATCATTTACTAAGGAATAAGAATCATGGGATATGGATACAATAGAGAAAATCGAAACCTCTAAAAAAGTAAAGAACAAGGAAAAAATATGTTTAAGGTTGGAAAGTACCAACGAGCTGCAAAGAAATATGATAAGGATGCAAAATATATTGAGCATGATAATTCCTTCAGTACCGAGAAGAAAAAGAAATCAAATGGATTGAGGATGCATAAGACATGATTGTCGTTATAGACCAAGCAATGAAATTTGTATCTATGTAAATACCAGTTGATTGATACCTTGGATACAAGTTATATGATGGAAACAATGATCTTCGGAAGCTTGTTGAAATTTCACAGGAAACTACTTAAAAGATGGAAGAGCGATCTATTCAGCAACAAAACATTAAAACTCAACAGTTAGAGGCCAAAGAATAGTTACAGGTGGAAAAATGAACATCAAAATCATCTTCATGCATTTGAAAACATGTTAGAGCAATGGTTCCATATTTTTAGTTATTTATTATCAATCTGATTCCTAGAAAATAGGGGTTAGTTATACAATTGTCATGATTTTAATATTATTTTTTAGTTTTGAAAGTGGAGGTTAGGATGACTCGGACCTTATTGGAAGACTGGGAAGTATTTATTATATAAGCATATGTGATAGACAGAAAACGAGTTCGACTGTCATGGGAAGAGTAGGCCCTTTCATTGTAACTGTTGGGTATTATTTTGATTTCGGATGTAAATAAAGTTGTAGAGAGGAAAATATGGAAAATCTTCAGGGAAGAGATTCTTGTGCCATTGTTTTCTCAGTATGTGATTTCCTTACGTGATTGTATTTCCAGTTTCCACTTCATTATGTATTATTCTTTCATGTTTGAGTGTGAGTATATGAATTAGAATTCCTCCTTCGATTCTCTAGTTCATTCAATTCAAATATTTTAATCTTTTATTCTAAAGTTATTACAGAATTCATCCTTGTTAGATGCTCTATTTTAATGGATTGTCTTCCTTACTCTACTACCATCTTGCAATGCCTAATGTCCGAGAATGTAATGTTTACCCTATTTCTATCATTGTTCTGTTGAAACCTCAATATTTTTCATCTTAAACAAGTATCTTTTATTGTCTCCATTGCTCAATGGTATCTTTTCAATTATGTCTTACTAAACCTTTATAAAAACAAACTTTTCCTATAAATCTGAACTTCTAAGTGTTATTATTGAATATTTGGAGTGTGAAATCCTTATGGATATTGAGAAAGACATTATTGTTGTATAAGGTTATAATACAGTCTAAAGTAGTTTTTTGTTTACCTTGGGTTTTCCCTGATACATCCCAAGGAAAATCCAAGTGCTAACATCTTGCCAACGTTGTTGGGGATATGAAAGTGAAATTGTTTCCTAGGTATGAACGACAGAGTTTTAGATTTCACTGATTAATGATGAACAATGGTCAAACATCAAGTAATTTGTGCATATTTCACCTTGTGACTATAACTTCAAAGAATCAAAATTTCAGAATTTGTGGAAACTACATTTTTCAAAGAAAAACTACATACTCCATTGGAGAATGAGCTCATTTTATAAAGATATGGAAAGACATTGTGGAAAAAATAGGTACTCAAGTGTTAGTTTTCTTGTCAAATAGTTCATGTCCTTTCTTGAGCTTATAAAAATAATTTTTCATTTCCTACTGCATTCAAAACAAGACCATGGATTCACTTCTACATATCCTTCTTTCCAAACTGAAAATATGTCTCCGTCATGCACACTTAATTTTGACCAAGATCCTTCATTCCAAACACATAACATCAATGAACATCCTTCTGAACCTCATGATAATAAAGTTGATACTATACTCCTACATAACTCTATTCCTTCCAATATTCAAAACATATATAAACCACTTTGATTACCACTTGTCCTTCATGATTTTCCTACAAAGAATTATAAATGTCTTCCTAAATTCTGTGGGGAATCTTCTAACCTTTCAACTGAGAAGAATATTCAAGCTTTTGAGCATTTCATTGACCTTTTAGAATAGAGTGTGATGATGTTTGTATGGGATATTTTTTTCAATCTTTATAAGGAGATGTTAAAGAATGGTTTAAGCATTTACATCCTGAATCCATCAAGACATGGGAAGAATTTAATGATGTCCTTTTGAAATTATGGGGTAAGAGGAGATCAATAGACCAAATTCTTTCATAATTTTACTCTATGGAAGGAGAAGAAGATGAGACTATGTCAAGTTTCAATAGGATATTTGCTAGTTTTTATTACAAAATTCCTAAATAGATCCAGCTACTTGAAATGGCTACGAAGTTATATTATGCATCATATTTCCCTCCAAAGATGTCCTTCCTTCTTTTGGAAAGAATCCAGTCACCTTGTACCAAATGTTCGTTGATTCCTTAGAGATTGAACATAACCTTAGAATGTCTAAAAAATTATTAGATCAAGACAGTGGTGATAAATCAAGGATAGATAAAATAGACAAGGAATTAGAGTTAGAAGAACAACATGAACACGAACCATTTTCTTTGTATTTCAATCCTTCTTATTGTGAGAAAAAAGCTATCCAACTCAATGATGTATTAGAAGAATTTTATGATGACCTATTTTCTAAAGACTACAATTAGCAAGATGTTATTACAAATTCTACTATTGATGGCTTTCAATAATATTTCAGTTTACCCATATATGATGAATATAGGGATGATTATTGGGACAGTTTACTTGAACAAACAACTGAAAATATTGCAAGTTCTTGTCCATTTATTAGAAAAAAATCAGATTACAGTTCATGATCACAATATTGAAAACAAGGAAAATAGTAAGCTTGTTGAAGGTAATCATTTACCTTTGTGTTTTTCTTCATTTGAGTTGCTGAGAAAGGGATCTAGAGTCACTAATAAAGCACATGAATATGAGATTATGGAGAATTTCATAGAATTTCTAGAAATGGCTAATAATATATTCCAACAGCAATGTTTGCAAGATCCTTAAGTTTGGAATCAGGCACTTTCTTCGAAAGAATGGGATAAGGATGATGATATACTACAAGCTCATACTTCACCTGAAGATCTGTAGGAACATACAAAGCCATATTTTCTTATAAATGATAAGAAAGTTGGGCATTCCACCATTATTCCACCTCAATGCAATCAGTCCCAACATATGTAAAATTTAGTACTCTGCAATGAGGGGTTGAATCACCAAGAGAAGGATCAAGAATCGAAATTTTTTTGTGTTCAAAGGGATTCTCTTCATTTTCGAAAGTTAGTTGTTACATTTGAAGATTTCCAAGAATGTGTGAAACAAGCAATGGTTAACCATGAGATCTGTTATTTTTCTTCTACTTATCAACATGAAAAGATTCCTATTCTTCAAGATTCTTTTGCAAATTCATTACAGTCACCAGCAAAGGAAGTTTATATTGTTTTTAAATATTATTGATTCTTCTTTTTCCATGACTTGTCATCTCTCATATTGATATGTCTTCTTAATGAAGTTTTGAGGAAATCCCAAGAGATAATCCATTTTCTTGACTGGCCTCATGGGAAATTAGAGATTACTTGATTTGGCATTGGTGCTCAGTAAAGTAGGGTAGGTAGGTCTATGAATAGTCTCAACATCTTGAGCAGCTTTTTCAATAGGTTTCATTATTAGCATTTAGATTAGTTTTCAACAGTAGTATCATTTTGTTTTCAATTGTAGAGTGCGATTGGATTGCAATATGGATCTATTGATGGTCATAGGTTAGAGTAGGTTGCAAGTTTCAAAAAAACTTGGGAGCAACCTGATGGATAAGGCACAGGTCTACAGGTTATTTTCTATCTCGCAGGGAGGATATCATCCCAAGTTGGAGCTGGTTGTTAGAATTATTATATGTTTGCAAGAGTCATTTTTATCACCGTATAAATTTCAAGATTACATTGGTGATTTGGTAGCTTCGAGGCTTTGCTCATTTGGTAATTCATTAAATTTTTCTAGGTTTTACAAACAAAGGGGTTTAATGGTTCTTTGGGTAAAAAAAAGAGAGTTTTTTTTATAATTGGGCTAAAACAAATTAGTTTTCAAGTTATTTTTATCTTTTTAATCCAATTTGTGTTCTCAGGAAAAAAAACTATAAACTTGGGGCAAAGGTTCATTTTATTAATTTATAAGGCTAAAGATTTTATTTTATTAAAAAAATATAAATTTTTTTTTGGCATAAGGACAATATATAAGTCTAAATATCAGCACCGAGATCCATTCAACATGTTTACCAAACACCTGCGACATCAATGCAAATGACAAGTCAAGTAAAAAAATGACAAGATCTCAATTTGAGAGTGCCCTTTGTGTGAAACATCCACTCTTTGCTAAGAAGTGCCATATAATGGTTGAATGTGACCCTCATACATATGAATATGCATCAAGTGATCCAATATGGAAAACAACCATGAAATAAGAATGCATCTCACTCTAGAAGAATGACACATGGGAACTAGTGGATCTTCCCCCTGGGAGAAAAGTAGTAAAGTGTAAGTGGGTTTATAAAATTAAATTTGCTGCTGATGGTTCACCTTTCAAATACAAGGAAAGATTGGTAGCTGAGGGCTACTCACAATTTCAATATATTGATTACAATGAGACCTTTGCACCAGTGGAAACGATGGACTCCATAAGTCTAGCTTTGTTCATTGCAGCTTCAAGGCAATGAGAGGTGCATCACATGGATGTGAAGTGTGCCTTTCTACATGGAGATCTAAATGAAGAGATTTATATGCATTAACTAGAAGGTTTTTTATCTAATCCATCTTTAGTGTGCAGGTTAAATAAATCATTGTATGGGCTAAAGCAAGACCTCCGGGCTTGGTATGCCAAGATTGATGGCTTTTTATTGTCACAAAATTTTGTTTGATGCAAATCTGATACGAATGTCTATTTGAAGCTGATACATGGTTCTTTAATGATTATTTTTTTATATCTGGATGACTTATTGATAATGGGAAGTTCAAATAAATATATTCCCTCCTTAAAGGATGCAATGAACCATGCCTTTTCCATGATAGATTTGGGTTTGTTGGGCCAATTATCAGGTCTCAAAATTTCTCAATCCCAACATGGAATCAAAGTTCATAAATCGAAGCATGCTTCAGATATTCTCATGAATTTTATCATGAATGATTTCAAGCCAAGAAATACTCCATTCCTTTCTGGAGTTAAGTTGGAGGAAGCAGGTTCTTCTCCTTTAGTAAATAGGACATTGTATAGGCAGTTAATTGGGTGTTTGCTTTATCTCACACATACTTGACATGACATGTGTTTTGCAGTTAGTGTGGCTTTGAGACAAATGGATCAACCTCATGAGATCCATTGGAGGGAAGTGAAGAGAATCCTAAACTTTGTTCAAGGAACAAGAACTCATGGGATTTTCTATGCAGCAATATATGACTTAGAGCTAGGTTGATTTACTGACAGTGATTGGGCAGGTGACAACACATATCGAAAGTATACTTTAGGATATCTGTTCATGCTTACAAATGGACCAATCAGCTGGTCAAGTAAGAAGTAGAGTTCCATAGCACTCTCATCTACAAAGGCATAGTATAGAGGAGCTATGAATACAACTACTCAATTTTTGTGGTCGTAGGGGATACTTGGAGAATGTGGAATTGAATCAGAGACTTCCCCTGTCATCTATTATGACAATCAAAGCACCATTTGAATATACACTAATCCAGTGAAACGACAATGAACCAAGCACATTGAGATTCATATGCACTATATCAGAGAGCTTGTGCATGATGGTACCATTGCTCTATTCTACTGTGCATCTTCAGAGCAAGTAGCAGACATCTTCACCAAGGTTTTTTGTGAGAAGACCTTCAGTAATCTCAAATCACTACTAGGGATTTTTGATCATGTGGTGAAGAATGATTGAAGACAAGATTTCCAAAATTGTGTTTTGTGTCCATGCTTAAGGGAGGATTTTCCCACTAGGTTTTTCCCTCTTTCCTTGGTTGTATGGACAAGTAGTATGTAAAGGGTGACTAGGACTTGTTTCTAGGCCCTATATTTTTCTAATATTTTCACATAAATTCAGGCTTAAGGGGGGTTGTTAGAATAATAAATCCCATAGTTACCCATATTTTACATTAACTAATCATTTTTGTATTATTCTTAGATTCCTTACTATGCTAGTTGGCATCCACTTGCACCCATAAGTCAACAAATGAAGAAAATGGATTTAGGAGCGCTTTAGAAACATACTAGAATCATTTTTGGCAACCCTATTGTAATTTCAAAATAATAAAATAATAGTTCTTCTTTTTCTAAAAGCTGCCTTTCTTTTCAGCAGTTTTAAGGCAAAAGGGAAAAGCTAGTCTAGCAGTAACTATCTTGTTTTTTTCCTTAACCATCCACCTTATTTTTGTCCATCCAAAATCATGGATATGATATATTTCCTTCACATTTCAGCTGGTACAACTCATTCATCCAATTCGTGAGCATGTTTAGAGATTAAGAAAGTGTTTTATGCACCTGTGGGGGATTTTGACTAGTTTAGTAAGCCTTCTTTTTTTCTAATTCGAATAGCATCCTTATGATTTCAAATATATGATGTAATTATATATTTACATAGTCTATTACTTTATGAGGTTGGATAATGTACACTTATTCAATACAGGATTATGTTATGCTCCAATTTCAGACTCCTTTTTGTGGAATTTTGCAGGTTTTATTAGCAATTTTGTGAGTGTAATTGTTCTAATTCTTGGGTTCAATTTCCACATATTATTGAAATCATGAAGAATGGGCATAAAAAAATTTCACATGTGTTGGAGTAATGTCGCATCCTTCCCATTCATGAACTATGACACGCCATTGAGTTTCTCACCGGTCCATAAACCAAACTCTGACACCCTTTGTTTGAGTGTCACGCAATATGTTCAATAAAAATGCAACTTTTATTGTTTACTTACATTATTTTTGTGTGTTGCATTGTGTGTTTCCCTATCATATCTATAGAATTTGTGACATTGTATAAAAGTACAAGATCTAGTGTTAGATCTCTAGATTAAGTATCAGATCTAGTGTAATCGTAGGAATAAAGTCATACGAACATGACTAATACGATCTCAAGAATATTAAATATGAAGAATATTTCAACTCCAATGTTGACCGACACCAACAATGAATTGTGGAAATCAAGATGCAAACATTTATCCAACTCAATAAATGTTGGGACATGGTTGAAAACTAGTTCATAGAACCAGATTGGACTATTGTTCTCGATTTGTCCAATAATCATAAGAATGGTCTTGAATATCATAGAAAAAGAAATATTACTGCAAAATGGTTAATCCAGAGATGCTTCGAGGAGTCCATTTTCCCACGAATCTCAAGAGCCTCCACCACACATCAATCTTGGAATATCCTTGCTTGCACATACAAAGGAACATACTGAGTCAAAACTATAAGACTCCAAACTCTTTGAATCCAGTTTGAAAATATAAAAATGAAAGAAACTATGTTGACACAAAACCCATCGATGGGGGTTCACTCTCTGTCGACACCCAAACCACCGCGATCTCCCTAAGCATTAGCCCAGACAGGTTTTACCTCATCTGGCAACAACTACAGAGCAGATGAAGTCTTACCTGATATTTTCAGGGGAGAACTGTTGAAACTGAGTTTCTACAGTATGAAGGAGGAAAGTGCATCTATTTATCAATTCAACACAGTATTATTCAACATACCTACTTATCCAGTTTATGCATTAACACAATCATGTCATCATTCAATAAATCACATTAACATAACCGAATCACAGCAAAACATCGATGCGCAAATAGATCTAGTAGTATATCATCATTCATAATAGAGAAACATCATATCATTTGTGGATACACATTGCATTCACATTTAGATCGCAAAAAACAGGAAAATTGAAAGATGGTAAAAGACACAATGATTTTGCTTAATCCTCATCATATAATATTACCCTTCGCAACAAAACACAGGTTCTAAAAAAAATACTTCAGTCACATACACAAAACGAAAACTATGTCATTCTCAAAACCAAGAAGAAGCTCGAAGCAGTCCACAAATCTAAGAAGAAGCAAATCTCTAAGAAACAGGTCTCCCCGAAGCGACTAAGAACATATAACACTTGCACTTCTAAATATATTTATAGGTTTGCACCTTTACATTGATTGTCTAATTTAATTCAACTTCCTAACTACTTAACAAATTTTACAAAATAATGACCAAAATCCATGAAATGCGGTCCAAATCTACAAAATATGACCAAAATACATAAAATATTGTAAATCTACCTTGTGCGTCGTTTTCCATCTTGCACATCATATTTGACCGTACGCAGCATCTGTGATGTTGTGCATCTAGCTTACCCAAAAAATTCCCTCCAAGAGGCCCCCAACACAATCTTGTGGTTTTCCCTCAAGCCACATTAACTACTGGAAATAGTGTAGCTACTAATCTTCACCTTAAAGTCCTTGTATTGCTGGGTGATTTCCTTGACCTGTTCTTTGATTTTCTTAGTAATTTCATGGATTTTGGTCAAGTCATTCTCTAATGGGTGCTCATCAATATTTGTTGTGACATCGTTTCTGCCCTCCTAAATCGCTTGCAACACTAAACTTCCTTTACCAAGAGTCACACACCAATCTCTTGAAATTCATCTAATTGGGTCGTGCACCTCTGGTGACGATCCTTATCGTTTGCAACCCACTGGAGCAAGTCCTTTAGCTTTGCGTCCTTTGTAATATATATGATCAAAGGAATCAATTTAAGCGATGTCTTCAATGTTTTGAACTACCCCTTATCCTCTTGTAACTATGTGGTCAGGTTCTCCAATTGCACATCCTGAACTACGTTGCCCCAAAAATTTGTAGTCTCATCGGTTACCTACTCTTATTTCTCCATCTCCTCCAATTGTGTCTCTAAGTCCTGATGGCGCTTTTCCTCTCCACAACTTTCTTCGGTAGTGTATATGGGTGTATCAGGTCCTACATGTTTGCATTGTCACTCTGCAACTACACAATGATAGCCCCAAGCTGCTCTTCTTTTGATTCAACATCCAATCCCTCTGTGCTCTCAGGTATCCGCTACCAAGCAGCAGAAACTTCCTACTCCAACCGCACTCTATTTTCCTAGAGCTACATTTTCTCTATGACCAGTCGATCCTGCTCCTTCTTGAGCTCCATAATCTCCTTTGATTTCTCCTCTTCCAGTCATTCTTTTTCCTGCTGTAATGCCTTAGTCTCTTTGTGTGCTTCATCCTCTTTCTGTTGTGACCTCAAGAATTGAATATTGATTATTTGTTCCCTGTCTTCCAACTCTTGATTAGCCACCCTCTGCATGTGCACCAATGTTTGTGTTGACAACACATTGATGTCTATGGAAATATCTTGTAATTGTTGCAGTGAGGTATTGAGATCCTCATTGTTGGTCTCGATCGCATGCAGTGGAATTTGCACATTCCTGATCTGTGTCCTACTATTGATCGAGCCAATGTTCTGCACAGTGGCTACCTTCGTCACCTTATTGAAAAATGCATCAACTAATGAGTCAGGGAGAGTTCTTACCTCACCAAATTCGTCAGATGTATGCTTATTCATTCGTTCTCATGTTTCTTATGTCACTGTTGTAATCACTGCAATAATACGGCTTAATTGCTCCTCCATCACTGGTGCATTACCACTGGTCACACCCTGGTACTTCTTTTTCTTCATGTGGGATTCCTCAAACTGTCGCTCTGCTTTTGAATCAGTAGGGGCCTTGTTGACGCTCCATCAAATCCATGGTCACTCGACGGGTCGAGAAAAGGGTCCACTAGTGCACCAGCTGGTGGACCCTTTGACACCTCTTTAATACTGACATGTTAATGCCATTCTTGAGGCCAATACACCATAATGGTCTCAATATCCATGTTATAAAATTTATATGTTCTGGGTAGCCATTTTTTATCTAGTTCTCACCGTGCTTGCACATTAATGGCATGTGTCCCAATCGCAAACCAAAGGACTCACTGATACTTCACCATGGCTTCTTATGTCAGTCACAGAACTTCAGCCTATAGTTCCTCTGGGTATATCAAGAACTAAATTACACAGTCCTTTAGTTTCTTCGCTTCCTTCATGTACCAGAAGTTCTGGTATCATGGTATTCATACTTCATCCGCGTTAGCGAGGGAACAATGTCCCTAGTACGAATCATGCCATGTGGTATCTCCATCATCTTAATTGGGTATTTTGGGTTCTTAGGCGTCATTCTAGGCTTTGCATTAGGCCGATAGGGAAGCACATACCTAGGAATATCTGTAGTGGATTCCCCTGGGCGGTCTGATGTCTCCTCAGCCCCTGATGTTAATGGAATCGTCTATGCAAGTTCCTTCTCTGTTCTGACGCAGATGTTGTAGTCTGCTGCTTCTTTTGAACTGAGGACTTCTACCGTTGCGCCCCCCTCTTCTTCTCAGGAACTAATGACAAACCCGCCAACATATTAGCAATTTATTCTTTGATGCGTACCCCAATGACTGGTGAATCTCTCTCACTAGAAATATCAATTGTGACATTCTCACATAGCATGCCGCACAAGTGACCCCTAGTTCTCAAATGGGAGCTTGACCTTTATCCACACTACAACTCAACCAATCACTACAACTCAACTTCACTACAACACTCTCTGCAACTCTATCGACAAATCACATTTGCACAATAGTGAATTTCGACTGCATTTGGCCACTTCTTATAGTGCTGAATCATTCTTCTACCCATTATGACCAAATAATTATGATCGCTTTTTCATCATTATGAGAAAATCTGGTATTAATCACCTGAATCTGCCAGTGATCCTGTCAATTCAATGGTAGGATTTGTCATTAAGACGCGTCTCCTTTGAGAGTGCTTCCAATTAACTGATTTAATTACCCAATTTATTGTTAATTTCACTCTTTCGCAGCCCTATGGATTTTGCGACATGAATACCTAATTGTGATACTGACTCCTCTACTTACGCATCCACTTTCTCTTGGTGGGCCATCCTCCTAACTACCATCTCATGCAAAAACAAGAAGTTTTTTTTATCCATCCCGTCATGCCTCAAGCATCACGTGGCTCCTCACCCTTCTTGTAGGGCTCCATCATACTATTATTCACTAGCTTTGGAAGCATCACTCCATCTAACTGCTGTAGTTGTGCTGCACCTGCTGAAGTAATGGAATTAATGATATATGGACCTATCCAGTGCATCTATAACTTACCTAGATGTTTCATGAACTTGTTGTCATACATCAGTACCAAGTCTCCGTGCTGAAACTATTTGTTCTTAATATGTCTATCATGCCAAGATTTTTTTTGATCCTTCTCAATGTGTTGGTGAAATCCTGCAACAAAGCGGTCTTCCACGGCCTGCACCAACTAAGCCAGAAATTCTTCTAATGTCATCATCCATACTCGTCATTGCTGCTATGCACAAACTTGGAACAATGTACTCCATCGACATGACTGCTTATTTCCCATACACCAATTTGAACGGTGTCTGTCCTGTCAATATTTTTCAAGTGGTACGATATTCCCACAAGACTGCTAGAATCTTAAAATCCCAGTCATCACGGTTTGTGTTACATACTTTTGTGAGCGCATGCTCAAGCACATTGTTGAGAGCCTCCACTATCCCATTTTCGTATGGATGATATGGGGTACTCTTCTTATGTTGGATTTGAAGCTCCTATGTCAATGCGATGACTATGTGATTGATAAAGTGACTCTGCTAGTCACTCATTAATATCCTTGGGAACCCAGACCGAGTGACAATGTTTTCAAGCACAAACCTCACTACTATTGTGGAATCTACAACTAGTGCAACCTCCTCCCATTTTAAATAGTATTTCGTTGTAATGATGTACCCCGCACCAGTTCTCTTCCCAAGTGGGTTAATTGGTCCCACAAAGTCTACATCCCATTTATCAAATGGATGTAACATCACCTGAGGTACCAGCGGCATATCATCCCTCCTTGATGGTTTCCCTGTTGTTTGATAGAGATCATAATTCCATGCATATTCCATCGCATCACCATGGAGAGTGGGCCACCAAAGTCCTTAGCGAAGCACCTTCCTGGTAGTAGCGCAAACATCATAGTGTCTACCTGCTACTCCTACATGTGCCTCTATCAATATTTTCCCTTGTTCATGTGGTAAGACACATCGTTGTAAGATCTCATCCTATCCTAGTTTATAGAGTTGTCTAGTGATCAACTGGAAATCAATGGCCTTAAAAACCAGTTGCTTCTTTTAACTTCTATTAATCTCCTCTGGTGTTGTTCACATTGCAAAAAATTCAACCGTTTGATCATAGTAATCATCAACCATATCAACTTATGAATAGTTGCACATCTATAAACCCATCTTCAATTCTTATTGGTTCTTTACCTGTTTTAATCCACGATAAGTGACCTAAGATTGCATTCAAGCACCTCATCTTCACAATTATCTCAAAATCAAACTCTCAAAAGAGAAGTATCCAATGACATATATTCCCCCCAACAAAGGCTTATTGACCAAGTATTTCAAAGAAAAATGTTCTGTGAACATATTGAAATGACCGACCAATATATAATGTCGAAACTTCTGTCGCACATATTCCATTGCCATACCTTCCCTCTCTATTGTAGTATATTTTTTCTCCACAGACGAGAGCTTCTGACTAGTTAAAGCAATCGGGTGATCAAGATCTCCTTGACCTAGCTATGCCAGTACCACTCCCAGTGTAATGGACAATGCATTCACGTGGACATGGAACTCCTTAGTCCAATCCAAAAAAATAGTATTGGTGTGGAAGCCATCTTCACCTTCAATGTCTCAAAACTTTCTTAACACTCCTAACTCCATGAAAATACTGCATCCTTCTTGAGCAACCTTTCCATAGGAGCTATGATCACATCATAACCTTGGATAAACTTGTGGTAGTATCATGTGTGTCCTGGTGTCTCTCTCAGTTTCTTCACATTTGTAGGTGGTGGCAAGCTCAAAATAATTGCAATCTTTGCAGGGTCAACCAACATTCCTTGCTTGCAAAGAATGTGTCCCAACAACATCCCAAAAGGTGCATAGAAAATCAATTTCTTTTAGTTCAGCGCAATATGATGTTATCGACATGGCTCTAGCATCAATCACAGGTTCGTCAGATGGTTCCTAATCAATCCATAAACTATCGGGTCATCCATATAAACTGCTAAAAACCTCTAAATAAAATCTTTGAATGCAACGACAACAATCCTGGAAAATATTGCAGGCACATTCTTCAGTCCAAAGCGCAACACAATGTACTGAAAACATCCACATTGAGTAACAAAGGTTGTCTTGTGGTGATCTTGTTTCATGATCTTAATTTGGTTATAGCCAGAAAATCCATCCATGAATGAATAAATTTCTTGACCATCCACTCCTTCTAGCACATCATTAGTGAATGGTGTCATAAATGGATCATGTAGACAGGCATCATTTAATTTTCTGAGGTCAACACAAATTCGAACCTCACTTATGTTCTTGTCTTGCACAACCATGGGGCTGATCTATTCTGATTCTTCAACTGACTCTTTTAGCCCAGCATCCAGCATTCTATTGATCTTAGCTTTGACCTTATCCTTGTATCGCAGATTCAAGTGTTACGGTCACTGCTGTTATATTTTTATCATTTAAGCAATATGATCTTAGGATCTTATCTGAGAGAATAACATGCACAACAATAATCATAAGAGACAAGAGACGTGAAGAGTTTTCCTCAGGGAAGCCATAAAGGAGAAAACCTTCCAAATTCCTCAGAGATAGATTGATATCCAATGGCAAAAGTAAAACCCGAAGACAAAAATATGATATCCGACGGTTGTTTCTCTGTCACTTTTGCAAGCTTCTCTTCTCTCACTCATGCACTACATTTGAGTGTGTGTGTGTGTTACAAATAGAGAGGCTCACTCTCTATTTATACTAGTTTCTAACTTGACTATTACTTAATAGGGTCGACTTCACTAGGAGAGTCTAATAACCCTAATGTCCCTCAATTGTGGGGACTTTGCCCTCCGATCAACAAAGGAGGGATAACCTCCAAGAATTTATATGACTTGATTACATTAATGATTCTCCCTATAGGAACATCGGGGTAAAATGAAATGCAATACATATGATATGCAAGTGAATACATTCTGAAGTTACAAATACATCAACACTCCCTCTTAACTAGGAAGGTATTCTCTTAACACAGTTCATTAGCACAAGTCTTCATCACATGATCATCATCAAAGCTAGATCATCATCAGACTGGATCATCATCAAAGCTGGATCATCATCATACTGGATCATCATCATCATCATTGCTCCCACTATCTTGAGCAAATGGTGCTATCTCTCAATTCTACTCGTCACAGGAAGTTCTATAGAGCCAACCCTTTTTCATGTTTGTTGTAGGTCTAGCCTCCATGTAGGTATTATTCTTTAGCGCTTATATCACCGGCATGGTACGACACACCTAATACCATCTAAGAAAGGCTCCAGCACTTATATTCACCAGCATGTTAGGACACACCTACTACCATCCGGGAAAGGCTCCAGCACTTACATCCACTGGCATGGTAGGACACACCTACTACCATCCAAGGAAAGTCCCCAGAACTTACATCCGCTGAAATGGTAGGACACACCTACTACCATCTAGGGAAAGGCCCCAGCACTTACATCCACTGGAATGGTAGGACACACCTACTACCATCCAAGGAAAGGCTATGCACTTACATCTGTTGGCATGGTAGGACACACCTACTACCATGTTATAGCTAATTTTACCACACATGGTTGATCACATATTTATGGCCTTCTCCATCTCTATGCAGACTCTTTAAACCCCACGGACTGATATTATACTTTTATGTTTCCAATTTCATCCCTAAAAACACCTATTTATTGCTATGCATGACTTTTAATCTCATACTCGTGTGTACATGCAAATTTTCACCTCAAACCCGCATACATCAGGATGTGTGCATAAATCCAAATATTTTTGGATTTTTCCTTCATGTGTGTCCGAACCACTTGACTCTTGGCCTTCCATATGCCTCAATATCGCTCAAATTTGACTGTCCATTACCCCTTTAGAGTGCTATATAAGGAACCCCTTCGATACATTGAAGGGGAGGAATTGAAGAGCAACGAAACTATTGTCCATTGTTGCCATAGCTGGCATATACTGGACTCTGCATCCCTTTGTCCCTTTGAAGCACTTTGTGTTATTCCCAAGCTTTCCTTTGTTTGTGAGCTTTCTATCAAGAGATGGAGGATTGAGGTGGTGGAGGCCTAGGCGGAGGACTCAGTTTCTCCAGGCGCAGACGTGTCGACAGAGGTTGTCACTTGTGTAATATCTGATTTAATTAATAGAAATATATTTTCCTATCCAATTATGTGCATTTGAATGAATATTGCATCCATGGATATGTTTAATTACTTATAAATTGTTGATTATATATGTTATAGTATATCTAACACCATATTATATAGCATTCTTGTCTTGTTTGCCATCGTCGAGAGGAAATTGCTAGCGCAAGCGGGATCGAAAAAAGATCAATGGGGATCTACTTCAACCGTCCGAAATAAGGTATTATTTGAGATCCCTTAGTGTTAGATGTTTGGTTTCTCTTGTATATTGGGAAGGGATTGATTTCTCATTTCTAGCTATCAGTTGTGGTACACCCCAATCCATAGGAAGTTTCTCTCCATAACAAAATTGGCAACCATACTAGGGAGGTTCCTTGTTTTTATTTGGGGTTGGGGGCACAATGGGCTCAAATTTCTCTCTTTTTCTCCCCATTTCTGTGTTTCATTTTATATTTTTTTCATTCATAGACATTCCCCTTGAGTGGTTTGACCTTGGCTTGTGTTTACCCACTTTTTTCTCGGTATACGCAGGTTTGTCCTATACAGCCGTGTATACACGCGAGTTCTGCCTACATAGTCATGTACATATGCATGCTTTATACAGACAATCATGTACATCCTCACTTTTGTTGTTGATTTTGATGTGGGAATTTGTTGGGTGGGTTGTGGGTGTGGTTGGGTCCTCCTAGGTACCAATACTGTCTCTTGACTGCTTCCTTTGTGACCAGAGACTGCTTTTTCATTGATTTTTCTTTGAAAGTAGTTTTATTCATTTATCTTTTTTTTTCCATTAGTGCATTACTCTTTTTGTCTCAGTGTCTTATTGGGCTTGTGTTTTATACTTGCTACATAGACTGAGAGTTTTAAATGAATTTATTGCATTTTTCATTCTTTTATATTGAAAAATACAAAATAGTTTCATTTTAGATATGGCTTTGAGGAGGTACTTGCATTGGATTGCTTGTATGAGAGTTGTATTTAGGATTTCATATAGGAAGGATTGCATTGGAATTAAGAAAGGAATGATTTTTTATGCATCTCATTTGGTGGCATACCCCGTTTTTCATTCTACACATTGCACTTCGCATTTCTTGTTAGGTGTGCATATTTATTTCACTGCTGATTCATAACTTCATAAGTTGCATGACCATTATCCTTTGAGTAATCACAGCCAAATAAAATAAATGCTTAATAAAATGAAGTACACTCTTTTCTTTTCTAGGGTGCATCAACAATATTAGCTTTTGATTATCCAAGACCACTAAACAAAACAATTAGGTGTCTGTCCAAGTGAGAGTGTGAAATCCTTGGTATAATTAGTGTTTCTTAGGACAATCCTCTTACATGGGAGTTAAGCACGAGGCAATGCAAATGATTCTGATTGGGATGACCCCTGGTCACTTTTTGTGAGCACCGGAGATATTTCTAGAACTGTATTCGTATCTAGGGACCTTTGAGGTATTAGATGGTGCACCCCCGAGGTACCCATTGTTCTTTCAGGTTTCGAGCTTTGATACCCTACCCATACGGTCAATCCCACCTATTACTGTCCACCTAAGCATTGGTTATATTGAGGTGACCTTAGCTTCCTTACCTAAGTTATCTAGGGGGTGTTTGCGGAGGTTATTCTACATGTGTGTTGGCCAGGTAGGGGTTGGACAGCATAGTCGCTTTATGCGTTGAAGCTGAGGGCCATTATAATTGGTTAGGTACCTCCTCTTGTAGTGTATGGGAGTTTCGAGCCTCTCCTAGGTGATACATACCTGTTGCATTCGGGAGCTCAGATATGCTCCCCTTGGTTTACTTATATTTTGGCTATAGATTCCCTTAGGAATGTGCTCTTTATGCGCTAGTGGGATTTTGGGATCGTGGTTACTTGAGTATATTTATGTTCTCTTGAGTTCATATCCTTTTATTTTTTACATGCCTTATATCCTATCACCCATCCTTGGTCCTAGTACGGACCCTGGTGTCGTACATGGGGGCATCACAGCCCCTTACCGTGCTCATGGATTTGTGAATGGTCATATTCCATCCTCTACTCCATTTGTGGAGGATTTTTATTCCCTTTGCTCGATCTTTACACCACTGGTCACCCTAGTGGGGGTTGTAGTGGATACGTAAACGTTGGGTCTACACCTTACATTCCTTCTTATGTCCCATTGTCCACTACATTGTTTCCTTTGAGTGTTGTTGTCATGATCAATCCTCCCTGTATCCTATAGTTGGACTCTTTATGGAATATTTATAGTTGTTTTGGACTAATATTATTGTCATGTAGGGTCCATTTTTTGTACACTCTCTCTCTGAGGTTTTGATCCGTTTCTGCATGTTTCAAGTATTATGTCTAAACTGGCATATAGGTTAGGATTTCACATCTGCTTGCATTTTGCATGACCTTATGACCATTTCATCTTAACCCTAGGTACGAACCCATTCCATCTTGTCACGAAACCTTCTTTCTACTTTTAGAAGTGACTTTATGCGAATGCTAGAGCTTTCCCATACATGGGTACCCTAGTTAGATCCTCTATTGCATTTGGTTCCCATGCCGACATTTCTCCTTGAGGGTATGGGAGTCCTTTGTATAGTATCACCATGACTTTGAGCAAGATATTCATACTCCTCTTGAACTTTATGTTGGCCATTCCCCCGGGACTCCCTTTTATATGTCAAGTTGTGAATGCATTATCATGAGTTTTTCTTGCCTTATTCAGTCTTATGTCGGTTTCCCTAACTTTGATTATCATCTATATAGCCTGATCTTGTCTCATGTCTAGCAAAGCAGAGCCTTTTTACATATCTTTTGCAAATTGATTCCCCATTTTTTACCAGTCGAGGACTTTCCCCCGAGTGTTGTTATCCTGCACATGTTTCCTTGCATTGAGCATAGGTATGTTATGCTGCTTGGAAATAGTTGCTTGTCCCTTGACACTTGTCTCCTCGTATATTTTTAACTATAAATCACTTTTATTCTTTTTCAAGATTTTCAAAATATCTAAAAAATTCCCCCAAAAAAATTAAAAAACGAAAAATCCGGATAGGAAAATATGTTATCTTTGGCTGCAATCGAGTCATGTCTCCTTTTAACAGATTACTGTATATCACATTCATTGGTTGGGTTTATAGTTTGACTGTAGGAGCTGTACTCATTACTCTAAGTTTATCTCCACTGACTGGTTAAGCTTATAGTCCCTATGGAGCCTCTGTTGATGCCTCCTATGTCACATAGATGTCCATCAAGTATATGTTTCCTACCTTTAGTCACCATTTTCCTTTATGCTCTTGTTCGAAGGAAGTTGAATCTTGAGTTAGCCATTCCTCAGTTTTCTTGAATTTGCATGTCGGTCATTCTTGGTACTATTACTGGTTAGTGCAAATCTTGTTCGAGTTCTTCCACATTATACAACATTGCTCAGTACCTCATCTTGGTTGATGGGGGATTTCTTAATTCCCTCCTTCTAGTGTACCCCATCCCATCGAATTAAGATCATTTATTCTGGGATAGGATTTTAAAGTCATTTGAGTTTCTTGAGAATTACAGTCATCAGTGGTAGGTTCTCTTGCTATCGACAGTTTTCGGAATACATCAATGTCCCTTGATCAATGGATTCTTCCAAGTGTTCCATCTCAACACATCTATTCACACTTGTTATATTGCACTCTAGTACGTTGATTCCCATTTTCATTATCGATGGATGATCTCGCATCTGTTAACAGTATACATCAATAACCAGTAATCAGATGATTGACTACTATGTTCGACCTCGACACCTCTATTCGCATAGTAGAACATGTACTCGTAGTGGTTTGTGTATAATACTTTCCATCTTGGTGGAATTCCACATATGTTATCTCCTTGATCGTGCCAATTTTCATGAGATTTCAGTTCTCATGTTTTGATTCCAGTGTATGTCAGATATCTTCAGCCATTATGGATATCTTAATCCGCTATGTATCTTCAGCTTCTATGGAGATATTGATCTATTGTATATCTTCATCATGGAGATTCTGATCTATTATATATTGTACTTGGTGATGACTACGCATGCCAAATTTTGTATATCATGCCTATTCATGGCCATTGTACTCTTATGTATCTGGGACTACTCTATGTATTTGCAGTCATATGTAGAGATTGATTATTGTACTATACTGATGGATGACTGGTTCTTCCACCTGGTTCTTCATCACTCCACTTCTGGGATGGATTTTATAATTTATTTCAGCCATCATGTTACCCCTCTGACCTCACACATTATGGGGCATCTATTATAGATGATTTTTACCACACATGGTTTATCATATATTTATGGCCTTCCTTGTCCCTCTACGGACTCTTTAGACCCCATGGATTGATATTATACTTTAATGTTTCCAGGTTCATTCCTAAAATCACTTGTTTATTGTTGTACGCAACTTTTAATCCCATACTTCTGTGTACATGCTACTTTTGACCTCAAACCCCCATACATCGGGATGTGTTCATAAATCTAAATATTTTTTGAATTTTCCTTCATGTGTGTCTCAACCACTTGACTCTTGTCCTTTCATATGCCTCGAGATCGCTCAGATTTGACCTTCCGTTACCCCTTTGGAGTGCTATATAAGGAACCCCTTGGATACATTGAAAGGGAGGAATTGAAGAGTAAAAAAACTATAGTCCATTGTTGACATAGCTTGCATATACTTGAGTCTACATCCCTTTGTCCCTTTGGAGCACTTTGTGTTCTTCCCAATATTTCCTTTGCTTGTCAACTTACTATCGAGAGATGGAGGATTGACATGGTGGAGGCCCAGGTGGAGGACTCGGTTTCTTCGGTTCGCAGATGTGCCGACAAAGGTTGTCACTTGTGTAATCTCTTATTTGATTAATAGAAATATATTTTCTTGTCCAATAATGTGCATTTGAATGAATATTGAATCGATAGATATGTTTAATTTATTATACATTGTTGATTATATATGCTAGATTAGATATAACACCATATTATATAGCATTCTTGTCTTCTTTGCTGTTGTTGAGAGAAAATTTCCAGCGCAAGAGGGATTGGAAAAAGTTCAACAAGGATCTACTTCAACCATCTGGAATAAGGTATGATTCGAGATCCCTTAGTGTTATATGTTTGGTTTCTCTTGCATATTGGGAAGGGATTGATTTCTTGTGTCTAGTTGTCTATTGTGGTACACCCCAAGCCATCGAAATTTTCTCTCCATAACATGTACCATGTGGGGAAAGGATCTCCACTTACATCTGTCGGCATGGTAGGACACACCTACTACCATTTGGGGAAAGGCTCCACACTTACATCCACTGACATGGTAGGACACACCTACTACCATCTGGGGAAGGACTCAGCACTTACATCTAACCATGGGAGGAACCAATCCTACCACCATGTCAGAAAGGAACAACACTTACATCCGACCATGGGAGGAACCAATCCTGCCACCATGTCATAATGGAACAACACTTACATCTAACCATGGGAGGAACCAATCCTCCCACCATGTTAAAGAGGCACAACATTTACATTTGACCATGGGAGGAACCAATCCTACCACCATGTCAGAAAGGCACAACACTTACATCTGACCATGGGAGGAACCAATCCTGCCACCATGTCAGAAAGGCACATGGACACATTACTTCCCCTTGGAGGGAAGCTCGATCTTGATAACACCAAGTTTCTCCTTGAAGTACTCATACTTCACTCTAGCCATTTCTAGCATAGAATTACATCAGGAATGATTACGTCCAAGGATGACCTACGAGCTTTGCCAGGACTGATTACATCCAAGGACAACCTACAGGACTCTTTACGTCTGAGAAAACTATGAGCTTTGCTAGGATTTTATGCTCAAACAATCTGCCTCATCGGCTATGCTAGAACTCATCACCCCCTCTTTCGAGAGATGTTGATATTGATCACAAACTGGAGCTTCACTACACTTTTTATTCTTCAGTTGTACTTAGTGCAATAGAGGACTGCTTCCTACTAAACCAAGAGATCACACTTGATCCCATACTAAAGCAACACCTTGAAGTTTTCTTCCTCTCAATGGCACTTCCTACCCAATCCAAATTGACATAACCCTCCAGGTTAATGTTATGATTTGCCTCATAGTTGATCCCATAATCAACTCTACCCTTTAGGTACCTAACTGCATTCTTTGCAACCATTAGGTGAACATGCCTTGGATCTGTCAGGAACTCGCTTAATGTGTTCATATCAAAGCAATAATCAAGTCTCATATTTTTCAGGTACATCAAGAACCCAATCATATGACGATACATCGCCGCATCAGCTGAATCTGACGAAGAATCACTCAATAGCTTCATGTTCAATGCCATAGTTGTGGTCATGGCCGTGCAGTCCATCATCTCGAACCTCTTCAGGATATCCACTACATACTTCCTTTGTCCCAGGGAGATTCCATCTGCATTCTTCCACACCTCCATGCCTCGAAATTAGTGCATCATATCCAAGTCCTTCATCTTGAACACGATAGCAAGTTTCCTTCTTGCAACTTTAATGAGTTCCTCTTTTCTTTTAGGAACAAGTAATTGACATATAACATGAGCATCAATGGTATTCCACCTTCAACCTTGAAGTAAAGGTTGGAATCTACTTTACTCTTAGTAAATCCTAGAGTCATCAGTAATCTGTCCATCCTCTCGAACCTCAAGATCTTCTGCAGTCACTCCCTCTGAAGTGGAGCATCATTCTCCCTCTACCTTTCATACTCTATGCATTGAAACATTATGTATTGGAGTGACAAGTATATTCCTCTACTACTAATATTCTATGTATCCATCTAAGGTCACTGGATACCAAGATCCTCTATCTTGAACGTTTTCAAAAGTTCTTTTCGCACCCATTTGTGAGCTTGTCATCCTCTATAGGATTTCATCTTCAACCTTGTAGAAAAGGTTAACATATTCATTACTCTAACTGATATCCAAGATCCTCATTTATGTGTTATCCCATGGGTTCCTTCTAAACTCGTACAAGACCTTCCTTAATTTGCACACATGAGTCTTCCTATCATGTGCTTCAACTCCCACTGGCTGCAAATGTCTCTTCGTAGTATATGCCTTCTTTCTATGAGAAGCCTCATGCTATGAATCTTTCCTCATATCCCACAATATTGTCACCTATTATATGCTAGATCTTGTAGATCCATATGGAAGATACTACAGACTTCCCTTCAGGTATCGATACCGCATCCTAGACATCATTCTTCTTGAACCGGTGCACTCCTTCCCTTTCTTCTTGGCTATTTCTTCATAGCTGGAAGGTTCTGCATCAATGATGTCGCTCAATAGTGTCCCATAACTACATTGTGTCTGAGACCTCTTTCTTTCTTTGAAAGCATTGTCATATTATTCTTCATCTTGTATTATTTCTCGAACTATCATCACTTGTTCTTCGGAACAAGTCTCATCCTTCTTTTCTTGTAGGCAATTGTATGCAATCTTTGCTACAAGTCAAATGCATTAGTTGTATGGTTAGAAACATTTCATAAGGCATATTCATAATGGAAAATTCTTATGCATAAAGATATAATCATGCAACCAGTTTATCCAATACAACATTCATCCATATCTGACGGAAACTTTCCAGATGCCTTCCATCTCTACCATGACATCATTGAGATTGTGCACTAATCCAATATGTCAGAAAAGAGGTTTCATTCTAGATACGTAGCAATGGATATTTGTATAGAACCATGGGATACTTACCCATCACATCCATATTAGTAGTATATTGTCATTAATGTAAACATTCTATCATGCATAACACATCAACTGAATATAAACAAATGCATAGCAATATAATATCATGAAATAAATACTTATATTTATTTGTTTCGTGGGTAGAGTCCTTCTTGATCCTTCTGCTTCATCATCTTCTTCATTCATGACATCATCATTTTGTATCCAAATGCTAAGATGGATAAGAGGTTCTTCAAGAATTGAGTCCTTCATATTCCTCATTGCTTGAGGGATCTTCTTCGAATCGTGAGAGCTAGATTTCCAATTGCTCCCATCTTCTTTTCTCTTATTATGAGTCAATCTTCTTGTTGTGTGTGCTCTTCCTAGAGTCTGTTGAAGGTAATCACTTCCTTCTGGCACACATTCCTCGAATGAATGAATCCCATGATATTGGGAGACCATTCAAGGTGGTTATAGAAATATCTTAATATTCTTTGATTCCTTTGGCATAGCATTGAACACTTCCTTTTGGTTTCTTCAAGGATGACACATGAGGAATGATATTATCTTTAATAAAATCTGCAATGATTCTCTTAGCTCTAGCTTTAGCCTCATCTCCCTTTGGCTCTTATAACTTCCTTACTGAAATAATGATCTATATTCTTCCCTTCAAAATAGCTTGGTCAAGTAATCAAACATCTCTTTAGGTGTATTTAGAGAAGACACTTGTGGTATAAGGTGATCCTCTTGGCCTTGACCAGGTTCTTCTTATGTAAGTATTTAGCCTCATATCTTTTTAGAACTGGAGAACTAGTGAGATCCTATACTTCCATGCTTGGAATTTTTCAGCTTCACCAAGCTGGTGTAATTAGTCATATTGCAAACCTCAAATGTAAATAACAAAAGATTAGATATTACCGATTTGAGGTGTCTTTCCTTGTTCCAGATCTGGATGATCTAGGGTTTGTAAGAGAAACCCTATTTTTAAAAACTTAGAATATTTCATATTTGATTGGATAGAAAGATGCACCTTCTCAAGGAAATCTGTCCAATGTACTCCTTTTCTAAAAATAGTGGAGGGAAGCTCCTGGAACAAGAAGCCCTAGTTTTCCAATTTCTTCTATAGAAATGCCTAATATTGTTTCTATAGTATAGCCAAAGTTCCAGCTCCTTTGTGTCTGAAATTTCACAGTGAGATATACTTGTCTATGATGTTTCGAAAACTACAGGTTTGAGGAGAATTGGTTTCATCAATTGTGAATTATGAGAGTTTTCCCAATGTGACTTATTTAAGGACTGTTCAACATAGAGAAATTGTATAGAATTCCACATGTCATTGTTTCATCTTCAGGGTCTGAAACATTTACCACAGAATTTATAGTCTATTCCCTATTTGGAACATCTTGAAAAATTTAATTTGGACCTTCCTAGATGAAGATATAGCAATTCTCCCAAGGTGTCCTGTTTAGGGATGAATCCTGGGTTAGGCTGGAACCCTGATTTGGAAGAATCATATCTCCCATAATATAGTGATTATGAGGCTACAAAATTTACAAAAGGTACACAAGGAATTTATATTCATCTTGTAAAAGTTTCGGTTCCTGATCCTTCTCCAATATTGAGATATAGTGAATGTACCAAAACTATCAGTTTTAGTATTTTAGGGGTTTTCAGCCTTGGGGTCAAATTAGGGTTTGACTTTCTCAGACTTTTACCCAACCAAAAATTTCAATATTGGTCCCTAAATTTTGATATTGAGGAGGAGAGAAATATTATGATAAACTCACTCAAAAATTTTGCTTCTGTGAAAAGCCCTAATTTCCCGCTGTAGTGGCAGGTCAAAAACTAAAAATGCTTAGAACCAGAATCTGCTTCCATAGAAAGATGTGCCATTCAATGGAGAGTTAACCTAACCTCATTTTTCTGATGATATATGGAGAGAGATCCAAGAAATAAGAATCCCTATATTTTGCAGCTGCATAGTTTCTTCTTCTCAAGTTAGCTTTGATACCATGTTAGATTTTTATCATTTAAGCAATATGATCTTAGGATCTTATCTGAGAGAATAACATGCACAACAATAATCACAAGAGACGAGAGTCACAAAGAGTTTTCCTTAGGGAAACCATAAAGGAGAAAACCCCACAACTTCCTTAGATATATAATGAGCACCAATGGAAAAAGTAAAACCCAAAGACTGAAAGATGATCTGCGATAGTTGTTCTCTCTCTCACTTGCGTGAGCTTCTCTTCTCTCACTCATGTGCTACAATTGAGTGAGTGTGTGTTACAAATAGAGAGGCTCACTCTCTATTTATACTAGTTTCTGACTTGACAATTACTTACCAGGGCTGACTTCACTAGGAGAGTCTAATAACCCTAGTTCCCCTCAACTGTGAGGACTTTTCTCCCTGATCAACAAAGGAGGGCTAACCTCTATGAATTTACATAACTTGACTACATTAATGATTCTCCTGATAGGAACATTGGGGTACAATGAAATACAATACATAATATATATATATAAGTGAATACATTTCGAAGTTACAAATACCTCAACAACTGCTTCACAGGCATTGGATTTTGTTTTAGCAGGATCTTCATCTCTACTAAATCTCCTAGTATTCCCTTCATCTCAAAAAACTTTATAGGAAACAAATCTTGGAATTCATAGAACAGATCTATTATCTTTGCCATGGTTTCTTCATCCCAGTAGTCCCCAACATTTGCAAACTTTGGGTTCTCCTCTGTCCTAATGTTGAAATTTCAAATTTTTAATGGTTGATTCATTGGATCTGTTGGTACGTCAAGAGCTGCGACATACCGAATCCCTTATTTATCTAGAATATTGATGTTCTACAGATCCTCACCATCATCCGGTCCTCTCGTGACATTGTAGCACTCCATCATCGATTGCATCAAACATATCGCATGTGGATCCATTGGATACGAAGCTGGAACTACCTTCAGAAAAACACCGCAGACGTGCAGCAGTGCACTATGAACAACTGGATTAGTATCTGTGAAACTGAAGGTGTGATTGAAGCAAATCATCAAATCCTCCCAAGTAGTGATCTCTTTGGGAAACTCCATTGATATATACCATGACCGAGGAATTTCAACCAACGTGTGGAAAAAAGCATGGACCCACTCATCCTTTGGTCATGATGCCCACAAGGTCTGACACTATATCAGGTGATTACCAGGGTTACTCCGCCCATCATACCTTCCGGTGTGGTACACTTCTACATCGCGAAAGCGAACGGGCATCAATCTGTGACACTGTGACCATCTAGTGATCGATTTCTTATAGGTCAGCCACCAATGTGTTGGAGTAGCCTTCAATTCTTTATCCAATGCCATCGACCATTGTGGTTCTGATACCTTATCCTCAAATTCAACTAGAAACTCATACAACTCAGGCAATCCTTCATATACTAGTAGCTCAACCATTTCCGTTCCAACTCAACACAATGACTATGTAATCAAGTCACACTTCCGAAGCGATACCTCATGCATTCCATTCTGGCAGTTTTCCAAAGCATCCATTAGAGGAAATTTCAACTCAAAATTGGCCTCCTAAGGAAAATAATAAAATAATAGTTAAAATAATAAAATAATATTTATTAATTTTAGAGGAAGAAAATAAAAAAACTACTCTTTTTGTTCGTATTTTCAACATATCTCTCTGTGCTTTTACTCAAATTTCAATCAAGAGAGCTCATTGGATGCAGATTTAAATTCTGCATCCAACGAGTACCCACTCGAAATACTTTTGACGAACCCTGCTACCCCAAAAACAATAAATACCTAAAAAAACATGACAATAATGTCATCATCATGTTTTTCAAGTATTTCTTGTTTTTGGGGTAGCGAGATCCATCAAACGTATGTCGAGTGGATACCCGTTGGATGCGTAATTTAATTCTACATCCAACAAGCTCTCTAGATCAAAATTTGAGTAAAAACACAGGGAGATATGTCAAAAATGCGAACAAAAAAAGTAGTTTTTTATGATAGCTATCCCTAAATTTATATTAAAAAATTGTTTAAGACCTATATGGTATTTAAAATTTAAATCAATTTCATTGGATAACACATGATGACATGGAATTTGAATTAGGTTTGAAAGGGCCATTTTGAGTTGAAATTTTCTCTATTGATCAAAATCTGAGGACACGGAGCTAGAGCTGCTCCAACCCAGCTCACGATCGACAGTCCAATGGATGTAATCCTCGGAAATGTTATATGCATGACCCCATCCTCTTATAGATTCCTATTTAACTAGTTCCACATATATTCGTCCTTCATTTAGGTCCATCGGATCGATGACCCAAATATCATGATTTTCAAAATTCATGACACATTTCTTAAAATTTATCACTGCCAAACTGTCATTGGCCCATCCAATCCCCAGCAGCATGGGATATGAACCTCCACCATCAACAACTTCAATCACATCAAAATCAACATAAGTATTCATCCCCTCTAATTCCACCACAATACGTGGAACTCTCCTAATTGGTGTTACTCTAGCCTGGTTAGTCAGTCATAGATGCACAGGAGACCAAACCAACTTTGGCCCCCCCATCTTTTCCCAAGTCTGCTTTGTTAGAATGTTTACGTCTGAGCCTAGATACAAGATGATTGAATCTACCTCATAGTCCCCAATCTGAATATTCATGCGTATCTCTTTTCTCATCTTTTTCTAGTGTAAAGATTTTACTGTGGACACCTTCTGTCCCTTAGTTAGTCGATGCAACATATCCTCAATATTAGCGAGGGCATCAGGATCTCTCGCCAATGACAAAAAACTTTCAAATAAGTGTTGCAAGGTACCATGCTTTCATGATGGTCCTGCAATTGAAGTGGAATCAAAAGTAGTTGGCATCTCATAGACATTAAACTTACCAGGATTTCTTCCTATCGCATCGCATGCTTCAAAGAATGTGTCTCTTTCAGCATCGACATCAAACTGCACCTTCTTCTTCCCAACAAACCAAATTTGTCGGAACGAGCTATCATACCCTATCGTTGCACCTCCATGAGTATTTATAGCAACATTAGCATCCTTTGTTCTTCATTTTGCCGAGATCTTCGCAGCAGTTGGTCCCTGATTCTGGTTCAGCAGTGGATTCACAGGTCGGTTCACATACTGATTTTCATTCTGGTTCTGATTTTGAAGCTAGTTCTGGTTTTGCAACTAAGGAATGTTTCCTTCCTACCACTTCGCATCAGCTGTGGACAGTTCTCAACAGTGTGGTCAACATCGATACAATAGGTACATTATGCTTGCAATTGCGGGAAATCTCTCTGATAATTTCCCAGCACTCCATGGTTATAACACTATATGGGTCTGCAACCTCAACTGAAACCTCCACCTCGTCCTCCTCGGAATATGTTGCAGAATCCTCCTTGGTGTTGATCTACCGGTTGATTGAATTGCTGCTACTACGAAGAATTCTGGTGTAGTTATGCATACTGTGGTTACTACTGAGCCATATGCATCTGATTGTACTACAGAGGTGGCAAAACAAACTGCTTTTGTGGCACAAACTGCATCTATGGTTATGACTACTATAAAAACTGTGGTTGTTGTTGCATCTATGCAACAAAATCCATCTACGATTGTGGTGGTGGTTGTACCACCTGTGGCTACTGTTGCAGTCACTGCACTATTCTATGGTCCTCTCCCTTCACATAGTATGGATATATGCACGACAATCATTATATTCATTCCCAATAGATCAGCAAAATGTGCAGTACAAATTCATTAGCTTCATGACCATTTTCTGCATATATCCATAATCTTCATGTCGATGCCCATAAACTTGGTAGATACAACACCATGGCATACTGCACAACTCAATGGATTTGACTCTCTCAATAATTAGTTTCAAAAATATGGGCATTGATCCTTATGATGTCCCTTTGTGCGACATCGAGTACAACAAACTTCCTCATGATGCTCTTTTCCCTTTTTTATATCTTGTAGCTCGAGCATCAAATTTTTTAGTTGTGTCTAGATCTCATTCATACCGGCTGCATTCTCGCCAACATGTGAAGCCTCCAACTTCATCACAATCTCGAGAGCCTCGCTCTATTTCACAATCTTCTGTTGCATCAATGACATTCTAATGTGTGGTACCAACGTCACGATGAACAATTTCTTATGTTGAATGTCACTCATCTCAAAACTAACTCTTGTCATTAATGTCTCAAATTGTTGATCGAAATACCAAATAGTTTAGTTTGGATATTTCTTTATCTCTTCAGCTCAGTAATGTATTGAGCCTCAGCTTTTGGTGTTTTGAAATCTTTAATCAATCCTTTTCTAATTTCTACTAGAGTATTCACTAGGGTTCCCAAAGGAACTTGTACAAACTTCCTGAACCAATCCAGTGTGTGACCTCTAAGGGTCATCGCCATTTGGCCCTTCTTGACATCATCATTTGGAGTTTGTTTAACATTCAATACTACTTCACACAAGAACTAGTATTTCTTGGGATCCTTAGTCCCGTTCCCATGAAAGAGGGGTAAATTTGCATCATCTCCCTCCATCATGGCCCTCCTTACTACAGTCGATGATCTACTACTATTAGAGTGTTGTTGACACATCAGACAAGTCGATGTTGAGCTAGTATTTCTTTCTGATTATGGTACAATGCATGGATTTGTGGGTACGTTTCTCCTCTGGGTTGATCCTTTTTCTGTCTCCGGCGTAGCCTGGTCATCTCCTTCGTCATTGTAGGGTCACTTCGTCTTGTGTGGTATTCTCTCACAGTTTTGCATTTTAGTCACAGCATGACTCTATCCTCTTCCTCTTCCTCTTCTCTTGCCGAAACCTTGCTATTCCTCTTGTAAGACTACTTCCTTCCTTGACTTCTCTCACAGTCCCATCGTAAATTCCATCCATCTACCCCATATCATTCTATCCAACCCTCATCTTCATGATACCCATAGCCTCTACACACGAGGGTTATACTCAGCGGAGTTCATCTTCAATATTCCTTTTTTGCATATTATCATCTTAATAGACAACTGCAAAGATAAGAAGAACCTATCTCTTGGTTCGTTGAAGAACTCCCTTTCTGAATCGCTGTAATATTTAACTATTTCAACCGCAAAATCAGTAATATAGCCCTCCAAGATACTGTCAAGTCAAACTTCAATAACGCTTTATGCTTTGTTGTCTACCTATTGCAGCTACTAGATCATTCCTTGGGTCCATCTAGTTAGTTCACCTCCTTGGAAATTTCTCTTCTGATATGTCAATCGCGACAACCGCTTGTACAATATGATCGAAAAATCAGAGAAAAAGTACCTGTGTGGACCGTTATGCATATACTCTTCCAGCCATTAATCTATCATCAGTCCAGGGTTCTAATTCTCTTTCTCATCAAACTCCTGTAATTTCTGCTCAAACCAATCTTGGATTTTCAGTCTCATTGGATGCCACAATATTTCCTCCTCCCTCTTAAAACTTCAGGTCCTGGGAACAAAACCATTTGTTGACACAAAACCCATCGACAGAGGTCCACTCTCTATTGACACCCAAACTACCACGATCTCCCTGAGCACCAACCCAAATATGTTTTACTCTGTCCAGCAACACCTGCAGAGCAGATGAAGTCTCACTTGAGATGTTGGAGGGAGAACTCTTGGAACCAAATTTTCGTGCAACATTATTCAAAAGATCTACTTATCTAGATTATTCATTAATAGAATCATGTTATCATTCAATAAATCGCATTAACATAACTGAATTGTAGCAAAACATTGATGTGCAAATAGATCTAGCAGTATATATCATTCATAGCAATGAAACATCATATCATTCATGGATACACATTGTAGATACACATTGCATTCACATTTAGATCACAGAAAAGACGAAAATAGAAAGACAGTAAAAGTCACAATGATTCTACTTCCTAGAACTCATCACTCCCTCTTTTGGGAGATCTCGATATGGATCACAAACTGGAGCTTCACTACTCTTTTTATTCTATAGCTGTACTCAGTGCAATAGAGGACTGCTTCCTGCTAAACCAAAAGATCACACTTGATCCCATACTGAAACAACACCTTGAGGTTTTCTTCCTCTCAATGGCACTTCCTGCCCAATCCAAATCAACATAACCATCGAGGTTAATGTTATGATTTGCCTCATACTTGATCCCATAATCAACTATACCCTTTAGGTACCTCACTGCATTCTTTGCAACCATTAGGTGAACATGTCTCGGATCCATCAGGAACTTGCCTAATGTGTTCATAGCAAAGCAATAATTAGGTCTCATATTCGTCAGGTACATCAAGAACCCAATTATATGATGATACATCGCCGCATCAGCTGAATCTAACGAAGAATCACCCAATAGCTTCATGTTCAATGCCATAGTTGTGGTCATGGACTTGCATTCCATCATCCCAAACCTCTTCAGGATATCCACTACATACTTCCTTTGTCCCAGGGAGATTCCATCTGCATTCTGCCACACCTCCATGCCTCAAAAGTAGTGCATCATATCCAAGTCCTTCATCTCGAACACGATAGCAAGTCTCCTTCTTGCAACTTTAATGAGTTCCTCTTTTCTTTTAGGAACAAGTAATTGACATATAACATGAGCATCAATGGTTTTTCACTTTCAACCTTGAAGTAAGGTTGGAATCTGCTTTACTCTTAGTAAATCCTAGAGTCATCAGTAATCTGTCCATCCTCTCGAACCTCAGGATCTTCTACAGTCACTCGCTCTGAAGTGGAGCATCAGTATCCCTCTGCCTTTCATACTCTATGCATTGAAACATTATGTACTGGAGTGACAAGTAGATTCCTCCACTACTAATATTCTATGTATCCATCTAGGGTCACTGGATACCAAGATCCTCTATCTTGAACCTTTTCAAAAGTTCTTTTCGCACCCATTTGTGAGCTTGTCATACTCTATAGGATTTCATCTTCAACCTTGTAGGAAAGGTTAACATATTCATTACTCTAACTGATCTCCAATATCCTCATTTATGTGTTATCCCATGGGTTCCTTCTGAGCTCATACAATGCCTTCTTTAATTTGTACACATGAGTCTTCCTGTCATGTGCTTCAACTCCCACTGGATACAAATGTCTCTTTGTAGTCTATGCCTTCTTTCTTTGAGAAGCCTCATGCTATGAATATTTCCTCATATCCCATGATGTTGTCACCTATTGTATTCTAGATCTTGTAGATCCATATGGAATATACTACAGACTTCCCTTCAGGTATCGATACCGCATCCTAGACATCATTCTTCTTGAACTAGTGCACTCCTTCCCTTTCTTCTTGGCTATTTCTTCATAGCTAGAAGGTTATGCATCAATGATGTCGCTCAATAGTGTCCCATAACTACACTGTGTCTAAGACCTCTTTCTTTCTTTGAAAGCATCATCATATTATTCTTCATCTTGTATTATTTCTCAAACTATCATCACTTGTTCTTCGGAACAAGTCTCATCCTTCTTTTCTTGTAGGTGATTGTATGCAATCTTTCCTACAAGTCAAATGCATTAGTTGTATGTTTCAAAACATTTCATAAGGCATATTAATATTGGAAAATTCTTATGCATAAAGATATAATCATGCAACCAGTTTAGCCAATACAACATTCATCCATATTTGAGGTAAACTTTCCAGATGCCTTCCATCTCTACCATGACATCATTGAGATTTTGCACTAATCCAATATGTCAAAAAAGAGGTTTCATTCTAGATAAGTAGCAATGGATATTTGTATAGAACCATGGGATACTTACCCATCACATTCATATTAGTAGTATATTGTCATTAATGTAAACATTCTATCATGCATAACACATCAACTGAAAATAACCAAATGCATAACAATATAATATCATGAAATAAATACTTATATTTATTTGTTTCATGGGTAGAATCCTTCTTGATTCGTTCACTTCATCATCTCTTCATTCATGACATCATCATTTTGTATCCAAATGCTAAGATGGATAAGAGGTTCTTCAAGAATTGAGTCCTTCATATTCCTCATTGCTTGATGGATCTTCTTTGAATCGTGAGAGCTAGATTTCCAGTTGCTCCCATATTCTTTTCTCTTATTATGAGTCGATCTTCTTCTTGTGTGTGCTCTTCCTAGAGTCTATATAAGGTAATCACTTACTTCTAGCACACATTCCTCGAATGAATGAATCCCATGATCTTGGGAGGCCATTCAAGGTGGTTATAGAAATATCTTATTATTCTTTGATTCCTTCGTCATAGCATCGAACACTTCCTTTTGGTTTCTTTAAGGATGACACATGAGGAATGAGATTATCTTTAATAAAATCTGCAATGATTCTCTTAGCTCTAGCCTTAGCCTCATCTCCCTCTGGCTCTTATAACTTCCTTACTGAAATATTGATCTATGTCAATGGAGNTTGACCAGGTTCTTCTTACGTAAGTCTTTAGCCTCATCTCCCTTTAGAAGTGGAGAACTAGCGAGATCCTATACTTCCATGCTTGGAAGTTGTTAGTTTCACCAAGATTGTCATCAAGCTGGTGTAATTAGTCATATTGCAAATCTCAAATGTAAATAGCAAAATATTAGATGTTACCGATTTGAGGTGTCTTTCCTCGTTCCAGATCTTGATGATCTAGGGTTTTTTAGAGAAACCCTATTTTTAAAAACTTGGAATCTTTCATATCTGATTGGATAGAAATATGAACCTTCTCAAGGAAATCTGTCCAATGTACTCCTTTTCTAAAAATAGTGGAGGGAAGCTCCTGGAACAAGAAGCCCTAGTTTTCCAATTTCTTCTACAGAAATGCCTAATATTGTTTCTGTAGTATATCCAAAATTCCAGATTTTTTGTGTCTGAAATTTCATACTAAGATATACTTGTCTGTGACGTTTCCAAAACTACAGGTTTGACCAGAATTGGTTTCATCAATTGTGACTTATGACAGTTTTCCCACGGTAACTTATTTAAGGACTGTTCAACATAGCGAACTTGTACAGAATTCCACGTGTCATTGTTTCACCTTCGGGGTCTGAAACATTTACCACAAAATGTACCATCTGTTACCTATATGGAACATCTTGTGAAATTTAATTTGGACCTTCGTAACCGGAGATATATCAAATCTCCCAAGGTGTCCTGTTTAGGGATGAATCCTAGGTTAGGCTGGAAACCTGATTTGGAAGAATCATATCTCCCAGAATATAGTGATTATGAGGCTACAAAATTTACACAAGGTACATGAGGAATTTATCTTCAGCTTGTAAAATTTTTGGCTCCTGATCCTTTTCCAATATTGAGATATAGTGAATGTACCAAAGCTATCAGTTTTAGTATTTTAGGGGTTTTCAGCCATGGGGTCAAATTAGGGTTTGACTTTCCTGGAGTTTTACCCAACCAAAATTTTCGATATTGGTCTCTAAATTTCGATATTGAGGAGGAGAGAATTATTATGATAGTCTCACTCAAAAATTTCTCTTCTGTGAAAATCCCTAATTTCCTGCTGTAGTGGCAGGTCAAAAACTGAAAATGCTCAAAATCAGAATTTGCTTCTATAGAAAGATGTGCCCTTCAATGGAGAGTTAACCTAACCTCATTTTGTTGATGATCTATGGAGAGAGACCCAAGAAATAATAGTCCCTATATTCTACAGCTGCACAGTTTCTTCTTCTCGGGTTAGCTCTGATACGATGGTAGATTTTTATCATTTAAGAAATATGATCTTAGGATCTTATCTGAGAGAATAACATGCATAGCAATAATCACAAGAGACAAGAGACACAAAGAGTTTTACTTGGGGAAACCATAATGGAGAAAACCCCACAACTTCCTCAGAGATAGAATGAGCATCTATGGAAAAAGTAAAACCCAAAGATAGAAAAATGATTTGCGATCGTTGTTCTCTCTCTCACTTGTGTGAGCTTCTCTTCTCTCACTCATGTGCTATAGTTGAGTGAATGTGTGTTACAAATAGAGGGGCTTGCTCTCTATCTATACTAGTTTCCAAATTGACAATTACTTACCAGGGTTAACTTCACTAGGAGAGTCTAATAACCCTAGTTCCCCTCAACTGTGGGGACTTTTCCCTCAATCAACAAAGGAGGGCTAACCTCTATGACTTTACATAAATTGATTACATTAATGATTATCCCGATAGGAACATCGGGGTACAATGAAATACAATACATAATATATACAAGTGAATACATTTCGAAGTTACAAATACATCAACAGTTGCTTCACAAGCATTGCATCTGGTTTTAGTGGGATCTTCATCTCTACTAAATCTCCTAGTATTCCCTTCATCTCAGAAAACTTTGTAGGAAACAAATCTTGGAATTCATACAACAGATCTGTTATCTTTTCCATGGTTTCTTCATCCTAGTAGTCCCCAACATTTGCAAACTTTGGGTTCTCCTCTGTCCCAATGTTGAACTTTCAACTTTTTAATGGTTGATTCATTGGATCTATTGGTACGTCAGGAGTTGTGACATCCCAACTCCATTCTTTCTCTAGAATATTGATGTTCTACAGATCCTCACCATCATCCGGTCCTCTCGTCACATTGTAGCACTCCATCATCGACTGCATCAAAAATCTCTCATGCGGATCCATCAGATACCCAACTGGAACTACCTTCAGAAAAACATCGTGGACGTGTTGCAGTGCACTATGAACAACTAGATTAATATTCGTAAAACTAAAGGTTTGATTGAAGCAAATCGTGAAATCCTCCCAAGTAGTGATCTCTCTACGCAACTCTGTTGATATATACCATGACTGAGGAATTTCAACCAATGTGTGGAAAAAAGCATGGACCCACTCATCCTTTGGTCATGATACCCACAAGGTCTGACACTATATCAGGTGATTACCAGGGTTACTCCGCCCATCATACCTTTCGGTGTGGTACACTTCTACGTCACCAAAGCAAACGGGCATCAATCTGTGACACTGCGACCATCTAGTGATCGACTTCTTATAGGTTACCCACCAACATGTTGGAGTAGCCTTCAATGCTTTATCCAATTCCATCAAACATTGTGGTTTTGATACCTTATCCTCAAATTCAACTAGAAACTCATACAACTCAGTCAATCCTTCATATACTAGTAGCTCAACCGTTTCCATTTCGACTCGACACAATGACTGTGTAATCAAGTCGCACTTCCGAAGTGATACCTCATGCATTCAATTCTACCAGTTTTCCAAAGAATCCATTAGAGGAAATTTCAACTCAAAATGGGCCTCCTAAGGAAAATAATAAAATAATATTTATTAATTTTAGAGGAAGAAAAGAAAAAAAAAACTACTCTTTTTGTTCGTATTTTCAACATATCTCCCTCTTCATTTACTCAAATATCAATCGAGAGAGCTTGTTGGATGTAGATTTAAATTCTGCATCCAATGGGTACCCACTCGGAATACTTTTGACGGACCCTGCTACCCCAAAAACAAGAAATACCTGAAAAAACATGATGATAATGTCATCATCATGTTTTTTCAAGTATTTCTTGTTTTTGGGGTAGCGAGGTCTGTCAAACATATTCCGAGTGGATACCCGTTGGATTCATAATTTAATTCTGCATCCAACGAGCTCTCCCGATCGAAATTTGAGTAAAAACACAGGGAGATATCTCAAAAATGTGAACAAAAAAAGTAGTTTTTTTATGATACCTATCCCCAAATTTATATTAAAAAATTGTTTAAGAGCTATATGGTATTTAAAATTTAAATCAATTTCATTGGATAACATATGATGACATGGAATTTGAATTAGGTTTGAAAGGGCCATTTTGAGTTGAAATTTTCTCTATTGATCAGAATCTAAGGACACAGAGCTAGAGATGCTCCAACCCAGCTCACAATCAACAGTCAGATGGATGTAATCCTCAGAAATGTTATATGCATGACCCCATCCTATTATAGCTTCCTATTTAACTGGTTCCACATATCTTCGTCCTTCATTCAGGTCCATCGGATCGATGACCCAAATGTCATGATTTTCAAAATTCATGACACGTCTCTTAAAATTTATCACCGCCAAACTGTCATTGGCCCATCCAATCCCTAGCAGCACAGGATATGAACCTCCACCATCAACAACTTCAATCACATCAAAATCAACATAATTATTCATCCCCTCTAATTCCACCACAATACATGGAACTCTCCTAATTGGTGTTACTCTAGCCTGGGTAGTCAGTCATAGATGCACAGGGGACCAAACCAACATTGGCCCCCCCATCTTTTCCCAAGTCTTCTTTGTTAGAATGTTTACATCTGAGCCTAGATACAAGATTATTGAATATACCTCATAGTCCCCAATCTAAATATTCATGTGTATCTCGTTTCTCATGTTTTTCTAGAGTAAAGAGTTTACTGCAGACACCTTCCATCCTTTAGTTGGTCGATGCAACAGATCCTCAATATTAGCTATGGCATCAGGATCTCTCACGAATGACAAACAACTTTCAAATAAGTGCTGTAAGGTACCATGCTGTCATGATGGTCCTGCAATCGAAGTGGAATCAAAAGCAGTTGGCATCTCATAGACATGAAACTTACCAGGATTTCTTCCTATCACATTGCATGCTTCAAAGAATGTGTCTCTTTGAGCATCAACATGAAAATGCACCTTCTTCTTCCCAACAAACCAAATTTGTGGGAACGGGATATCATCCCCCGCAGTTGCACCTCCATGAGTAATGATAGCAACATTAGCATCCTTTGTTCTTGGTTCTGTTGAGATCTTCACAATAGTTGGTCCATGATTCTGGTTCAACAGTGGATTCATAGGTTGTTTCACATATGGATTTGCATTTTGGTTTTGATTCTAAAGCTGGTTCTGGTTTTGCAACTAAGGAATGTTTCCTTCCTACCACTTCGCATCAGCTGTGGACAGTTCTCAAGAGTGTGGTCAACATCGATACAATAGGTACATTATGCTTGCAATTGCAGGAAATCTCTCTGATAATTTCCCAGCACTTCATGGTTATAACACTGTACAAGTTTGTGACCTCAGCCGAAACCTCCACCTCGTCCTCCTTGGAATACATTGCGAAATCATCCTTGGTGTTGATCGAACGGTTGATTGAATTGCTGCTACTACGGAGAATTATGGTGTAGTTATGCATATTGTGGTTACTGCAGAGCAATGTGCATCTGATTGTACTACAGAGGTAGCAAAACAAACTGCTTTTGTGGCACAAACTGCCTCTACAGTTGCGGCTACTATAAAAACTGTGGTTGTGGTTACATCTGTGCAACAAAATCCATCTACAGTTGCAGTGGTGGTTGTGCCACCTATGGCTACTATTTTGGTTACTGCACCATTCTATGGTCCTCTCCCTTCACATAGTATGGATATATGCATGACAATCATTATATTCATTCCCAATAGATCGACAAAATTTCCAATACAAATTCGTTAGCTTCGTGACCATTTTTTGCATATATCCACAATATTCATGTTGATGCCCATAAAATTGGTAGATACAGCACCATGGCATGCCGCACAACTCAATGGATTTGACGCTCCCGATAATAAGTAGTTTCAAAAATATGGGCATTGATCCTTATGGTGTCCCTCTGTGCGACATCGAGTACAACAAAATTCCTCATGATGCTCTTTTCCCTTTTTTATATCTTGCATCTAGAGCATCAAATTTGTCATTTGTGTCTAGATCTCATTCATACTAACTACTTTCTCACCAACATGTGAAGCCTCCAACTTCATCGCAATCTCAAGAGCCTTGCTCTGTTTCACAATCTTCTGTTGCATCAACGACATTCTAATGTGTGGTACCAACGTCGTGATGAACAATTTATTATGCTGAACATCACTCATCTCAAAACTAACTCTTGCCATCATTGTCTTAAATTGTTGATCGAAATACCAAATAGTTTAGTTTGGATATTGCTTTATCTCTTCAGCTCAGTAATGTATTGTGCCTCAGCTTTCGGTTTTTTGAATTCTTCAATCAATCCTTTTCTGATTTCTACTAGAGTATTCACTAGGGTTCTCGAAGGAACTTGTACAAACTTCTTGAACCAATCCAGTGTGTGACCTCTAAGGGTCATCGCCAATTAGCCCTTCTTGACATCATCATCTGGAGTTTGTTTAATAGTCCATACTACTTCACACAAGAACTAGTATTTCTTGGGATCCTTATTCTCGTTCCCATGAAATAGGGGTAGCTTTGCATCATGTCCCTTCACCCTAGGCCTCCTTACTACAGTCGATGATCTACTACTATTAGAGTGTTGTTGGCACATTAGACAAGTCGATGTTGAGCTATTATTTCTTTCTGATTGTGGTGCAATGCATGGATTTGTGGGTACATTGCTCCTCTAGGTCGATATTTTTTTGGTCTTCGCCATAGCCTGGTCATCTCCTTCGTCATTGTAGGGTCACTTCGTATCGTGTGGTATTCTCTCACAGTTTTGTGTTTCAGTCGCAGCATGAATCTGTCTTATCCTCTTCCTCTT
>LPNX010672937.1:256872-306565 GCA_001517045.1 Pseudotsuga menziesii | reverse complement strand
CATGGGGGATGATGTCATCTACTAGAATGTAACTGGTTGATTTTTATAGTACATTTTGGTCCTTTTGAGGCCCATTTTTGACCTCAAATTCTCTCTAATGCTCTTGCTGAAACCTTGCTCCTCCTCTCGTAAGACCACTTCCTTTTTTGACTTCTCTCACAGTCCCATCGTAACTTCCATCCATCTACCCCGTATCATTCTGTCCAACCCTCATATTCATGATACCCGTAGCCTGTACACACCTAGGTTATACTCAGCGGAGTTCATCTTCAATATTCCTTTTTTGCATATTATCATCTTGATAGACAACTGCAAAGATAACAAGAACCTATCTCTTGGTTCATTGAAAAACTCCCTTTCTGAATCGCTGTAATATTTAACTATTTCAACCACGAACTCAGTAATATAGCCCTCCAAGATACTGCCAAGTAAAACTTCAATAACAATTTATGCTTTGTTGTCTACCTATTGCAACTACTAGATTAGTCCTTGGGTCCATCTAGTCGGTTCACCTCCTTGGAAATTTCTCTTTTGATATGTCAATCGCAACAATTGCTTTTACAAGATGATTGAAAAATCAGAGAAAAAGTACTTTTGTGGATCGTTATGCATATACTCTTCCAGCCACTGATCTATCATCAGTCCAAGGTTCTGATTCTCTTTCTCATCAAACTCCTGTGATTTCTGCTCAAACCAATCTTGGATTTTCGGTCTTATCAGATGCCACAATATTTCCTCCTCCCTCTTAAAACTTCAGGTCCCAGGAACAGAACCATTTGTTGACACAAAACTCGTCAACAAGGGTTCACTTTCTATCGACACCCAAACCACTGCAATCTCCCTGAGCACCAGCCCAGATATGTTTTACTCTATCTAGAAACACCTACAAAGTAGATGAAGTCTCACCTGAGATGTTGGAGGGAGAACTGTTGGAACCAAAATTTCATACAACATTATTCAAAATATCTACTTATCTAGATTATGCATTAATAGAATCATGTTATCATTCAATAAATTGCATTAACATAACTGAATCGTAGCAAAACATTGATGTGCAAATAGATCTAGTAGTATATAATCATTCATAGCAATGAAACATCATATCATTCACGGATACACATTGCATTCACATTTAGATCGCAGAAAAGAGGAAAATAGAAAGATAGTAAAAGGCACAATGATTCTGCTTAATCCTCATCATATCATATTACCCTTCATAGGAAAACACAAGTTCTCAAAACAGTTCTTCAGTCACATACACAGAGCCAAAAATTCATCATTCTCAAAACTGAGAAGAAGCTCTAATCAATCCACAAATCTAAGAATAAGAAAATCTCAAAGACGTAACATAAGATGGAATAAAATATCATTATGAGTGAGAATGTAGAAAGACGTAAGAAGACTATAACAATGGTAGAGCCCACATCTCCAATGTTGAAGAAGACTCGTCAGAATTCATGTTCCTCTCATGTCAAGTGATTGAATAACATTATCAATAAGATCTTTGGCTACTAGACAGTAGTTGCAACAAGGATATGTGATCGACTTAGTAGTTGGCATTGTTTTTCGACTCTAATAGGTTCAACATTGACTTTTACAAGTCGTAACCTCGACACAACCTCGATCAGTTCATCACCTTGAAATGCATCATCGACACCCTATCACAGTCATATGCACATACTGTCTCTAGTATAGATGAAACTGTAATATCCTGAATTTTGACATTGACTATATTGGGCATGAGCCCCACTACCTATGGTTTACTTTGATGATTATGTTTATGTCTATATATTGGGCTTATTCCCCACTACACATGAGTTATGTTGATTAGATAGATATATTAGGCGTGAGCCAATACACATGTTTTATTTTCTTGTATATGATTGTATATGTTGGACATAGGCCTTGATGGACAAGAACTATTGTCATGGTAGTGGGCATAGGCCCCAATGTACTGGATTTATTACTATGTGATTAGCCCTAATATATATAGTGAGATGGTTATTGTGATGTATTGTGCAGAATACTGAATGTATGATTGATTTCTATGATGTGTTGGGTGTAAGCCCTGGAGCACATGAGTTATGAGATTTTTTGTTGAGCATACACTCTAGAGCACATGAGTTATAAGATTTTGCATTGAGAATAAGCTATGGAGCACATGAGTTATGATATTGTGTGTTGAGTATAAGCTATGGAGCACATGAGTTACTAGTATAGATCCATCTTAACTATGGCTCTACCAAGCATCGATAGGGATCATGTTCTCTTAAGGTGTAAACCCTTTTTAATTTACAAAAAAGTCTAATAAGTGTTCCTACTTGGGAGGGAAATGGCCAACTTGCTTAAGTAATTTCAAAATAAGGAAAATATCAGTAGAAGTATGAGGTAAGTAACATTAATAATCATATAATCAATAATTTTTCAAAAATTGCTTTATTTGTCTTTCTTTAAAACTAACAATGAATATTAAGAGTAGTTAATGAGTAAAATAATCCATGGTTTAAAGATTAGTTAATGAGTAAAATAATCCATGGTTTAAGGCACATGGTTTTAGTGGCCCGTGGTTTAAAATTAAATTTTATATGTTCTTTGTTTTATAATTTTTCTTTTTACTACTCAAGTCAATTAAATTTTACTACTATGTTTGTAAGATTGTGAGTATTTCCCTATTATGGTTGTATATTTATATGAGTATAATATTTTTTATTTTTTATGTTTTTAATTAGAATCCAACATGTTATAAGTTTTTTTATTTTTTATTTTTCATTATTATTATTTTTATTGAGTCGACATGTGCCACGTCAGGGTTACAAATGGGACACATCTCACCCATTTGAGCTGTAGAAAGTGTCTTTCGGTGCAATAATATTGGAAGTGTTGGGAAAATCCCTAGAGGATGCCAATCTGATGTTGAGCATAATCTCTGGAGCATTGAATCTTTGGCCATTGTATCCCTAGGTGTATTATACAAGTGCATCCTTGTATTAGTGTTGAGCAAGAGGCTCTGGAATTGCACTAGTGTAATGCCCAATTGATAAGTGTTGAAGTTAGGATCTGAATAGCACAAGGGGTTACGAAAATTAAGTGTGTTGAGTTGGAAAGAATCTGAATAAAATTGACCCTCATTATACTTATTTTAAGTTGATTAATTGAAACTTCAAATCTACTTCTCATCAAGGACTGAAAGAACTACCACGAACTATGAGGTAATCCAACATGCAAGGAGGATCTAGAGCTACCTAACCTAGTTGACTGACCGAACCCTACGTGAGGCCTTGATAAAAGAGATAAACGTAAACAAAGGGAAGCATCAAAATAAATAAACTATGATATATGATGCATGAATGAATGTTAAGGATAATAAGTAAAGTTTGTATAATATGTATATGAGAATATATATATATATATATATATATATATATAAAGAAATAAAGGTAACTAAAATAATAAGTGAGAGTCTATGTAGATATTATATTATAAACTAAAATATTTAAATAAATATTATATTCTAAAGTTTAAGTAGGAGCTAGTAAAAGTTCCTAGTTAAACAAAATAACTATTAAATCCATAAAAATCAAATTAAATATTATTTTCAATAAATTAATAAATTCTTACTTCCCTTTTCCAAAAGATTATCTATAAGAACAAAGTCAAGAGAAGTCTTGGGGATATGATTATTATTCATGGATGGAATTGGAGAGCATTTTCCAAAACCAACCATTCTTATAGAGAGTCGGATTTCCAAATACCAACAACCTCACCTTTAGGAGTTCTAGATCACTTGCATGTTGGAGCCAACTTGGTGGGATTTGAATTAGAACCAAGAACAGTTCTGGCTCATGGTTTGGAGGAATGTGATCGTTCCAAAGTTATCTCGTTATCATTCCCAAGGTTAGAGATAGAAAGTGTTTTATTAATTCTAGGTGTTGAACTGTGCAGGGTTCTTTAGCTATTACAAGGTGCATAATTACAGGTAAGAGATTTCTAGATTTCCAAGAATAATAAAACCTCATCGAATAAACAATCTATTAAACAAAATATTAAACCAGATTCATAGACTAAGGACCGGGTCCCTTGGAATCCAATATGATCGTATTATCAAATGTTACAAACACCACTAACTTACTATATAAAATATGTGCAGCATTCGCTGCTTAAAATTATTTAAAGGAATTGATAAAGGATGGACATGACATCCAAAAAAAACAAACTAACAATTAATAAACAAAATTACAGTCATCAATGATATCATTTAAACTACTCATTCAACAAACCAATAAACACCGATAAATGAATACACATAATTGTGAACAAGGGATCGAATCCCTTGTCAACCAAACCACATAAATAATGCATGGTAGTCACTATTTTAAAGCATCAACAATTAATAAAATTAGTCATCCATGATATCCATTAAACTATCATTTTTTCCACAAAGAACAAATTTGTAGCCATCCTGTAAAAAGGATAGTCTAACCAAAATAAACACGGGCATATTAACATTTTTCGGCATTGAGATATATAGAAAGAAACTAACTAACGCTACAAGAAAATAATTAAAATCACAACAGAACCATCATTCCTCTAACTAAGGATGAAAGCATATTAAACGTCCTTGAGAGGAAACATTTTACAACTTGAAAACCTAACTTAAACATAGTCAAAGTATCATGACTTTCATCCAACCACTATCAAATCTTGTTAAGGGTTGGCTAGAATTCCTTCACGATAGCCCTACTCAAAACCATAAATAACCCATCACCAAATCTCATAAGCTCCAGGTGTGAGCATTTAACTATTTAAAATAAATAACAAATATAAACAATAAGATCAACTATCGAATCCCATAAGCTCTGGTTGGGAGTGTTTAAAACTATTTAAATAAACTACCAAAGATAAATGCCAAATCAAATATCGAATCCACTAAACATTGGTCATAATCCTATCCATACACTATAGAAAATAAATATAATTGCGCCGAGAGGCGCTCTACAGCCCAATGTGGGGGATATCGTGTAACATTACGTAACGTTATTTTTATTAATATAAAATATTTTTTTAATTATAGGCCAAAATAAATGTCGGCCAAGAAAACAATCTAATATGGGGGAGATGTTGTAATCGTCCTACCCAACAAAACAATAAAAAAGTAAAAATTTAATTATCCATAAAAAAAATGTGGGTCAGGGGAAAAACACAATATGGGGGAGATGTTGTAATGTTTCTACCTAAAAAAATAATAAAAAATAACAAATTGAATTATCCTCAAAAAAATGTTGGCCTTGCACATGGTTTTAAAACCATGTGCAAGGCCTCTTAAACAACCCATGGATTTATTGTACATGGTTCAGGAAGGCCTTGCAAATGGTTTTAAGACCATGTGCAAGGCCTCCTAAACAACCTATTGTTGTAGGAGGGCCTTGCATGTGGTTTTAAAAACATGTATGGAGAAAGGTTGTAATGTTTGTTCCTAACAAAATAAAAAAATAATAAAAAATATTATATGTCGGCCATAAATAATATTAAATATTAATAATAAAAATATTATATGTGGACCTTAAATAAAAATATGTGTCTTTTGGTTTGAATCAAATCAATGGATACCTAAGAATAGGTTTGCACTTGAGAGATTTGATCCCTCTCGATGCTTGATAGAGCCTAGGATTTGGATCTACACTGGTTTATAAACATTTCAGATATAGAGGCTATGCCATTAGGCGATCTAGGAGTCACGTTAAATATGATCGTCATCGAAACCATGGGGTTAAACCAAACAACTATGGAATTATAACATATAACCAAAAAACATCTAAATAATTAACATAGGTAAAACCCATAAATGCTAAACATTCCATAAAATACAGCATGGGCATAAAACCCAGATTATAACCAAATTCAAGTAATAAATTTACCAACGACATTATCATAGTTCCATTTCTAAGAAATGGAACTAATATATTCCAAACCTTCGTATAAAAAATTAAAACACAGTGCTGACAACAACGAAGAGTTGGGATTATGAAAACATCAACACCATTATAAAATTTTGAAATAGAGAGTTTTTAAATTACACAGTAAAATTTATCCACAGTCATTTCCAATTTACAAACACTTGAATGGGCCATGAAACAAAAAATCCACAAACCCATGACTAATCCTGAGTTCGTTAATTTCTCCCAAAACCCCGCCAAATCCCAAATGGGAAGCCTTTTATAAACTACAAACATAGAACCTATGTAAACCCCATTAATGACCAAGCAAATGGGTGAAGGACCTCTTTGTATGGGCTTATGAGACATACACTGACAGCCTTTTTTTGCCATAGTCGCAAATCTTCCCCACACTCACCCAACCTGTAAACGAAAACCAGTAATGCATCATAAGTATGCTAAACGAAATATGAAAAAATGAAGGTGCAATAAGTTAAACCACTATGTTTTCTACATACCTGTCAACAATTCATTTAGCTATTGTAGCCACGCCTTTGTCTATGAATCCCAACAATGGAGCTCTCCCCCCTCTTCACCATCAGCAAAACGATATGCAAAAGAATGGTTGTGTAAACCCTAGCATGGGTTTTATGCCAACGCCAACATGGAGGAGGCCACACAGCCTTCACATGGGCACAATTAATTTGAAAATGATCACCCACCATGTTGTAAATTTCAAACCCCTTTTCTATAGTCTTTTCTTCCTATATGGTGTGGATTTTTAAACACCATGCCACCACCTTTAGTGTTTATGTTAGATAACTCTTAACTGCTAGGTTTAATTCCTTTTTACACACATGTAGCATATGTTTGGTGACGAAACACCTGCAATAAAAATAGACACATCATGCATTAGTTAGTGAGAATGAAGTAAGCCCAAATCGAAGGATTTCCTCACATTTCCGAGTGAATCATTAGGAAAAATCCAGCCACTCCTCCCCTTTTAGATACAGAGGTAAGTTAGCCTCATCATTTAGTAAATAAGGAACCAAGTAACGTAATAATGTATTCAAGCATGGACAAACAATATCAGAGCATCAGTAAACCAGATATAATATATCTATATACAAGTACAATAGTATATAAAAGAATGACAATAAACATCATCGTAAAATAGAAACCATCTGAGAATAGAACAAAACCTGAGCATAGGTATCATTCCTATATAGGTTTTACAATTTTGAAGTACTGTATAGATGTCCCTTAGATCTTAGCAGTATTATTTATCCCTGCATTTTTCTTTTTAACGGATTTTAGGGACATTACAGAAACCTAGTTGTGGCACTATAGTTCTGGTCATCTACCTTTCAAGACTCTTAGTCTTCTGCAAAAATAGTCCATGGTCAACTGGTTACCAGTAATGAATTAACAATCTGATTCTTGTGAATATTGTGCCTTAGGGAAATATAAAATGGATATCTTCCCCACTTCCTCATCCTGAAAAAAGGAACACCTCGAGTTAGTTCATACAAATCTATGTGGACCCATGCAATCCTATTCTATAGGAGGTATATTTTATTGATGATAATAACTAGATATTCTAGGCCTACTTTCTCAAGCATAAATAAGATACCTTCTCCAAGTTTAAATAACTCAAGGCATTGACTAAAAAAGTAGTATGTAAAATCCATCAATGTGCGTAGCTCCGATGGTGGAGGTGAATATGATTCAAATGATTTCAGTGAGTTCTGCAAATGTAATGGCATCTAGAGACAACTCACCTCCAAATACACTCTAAAGGAGAATGAAATTGTTGAGCATAAGAAACAGACCATCATGAACATGTCTCAAAGCATGTTGTTATATAAGAAGTTGTCAAATTATTATTGGGTTGAATCTATTGCATGTTTAGTTTACTCACTAAACAAATCTTCTACTGTGAGTGTCAAAGATAATATTCCTGAAGAAGCTTGGAGTGGCACTAATATTAGTGTCTCACATCTCATATTGTTTGGTTTTGTACCATTTGCACATCTACCTGAATAATTAAGGAAAACATTGGATAAAAGGATCGACAGATTCATTTTCACTGGTTACAATGAAAAACATATGGCTTATAAGCTATATAACCTCGTCACCAAAAAGGTTGTGGTCAGTAGAGATGCTAAATTCCTTGAAGATAAAAATTGAAGTGGCCCTCATTTCATGCTTCAACAAACATTTAGTAGAAGGAAATTTCATATCTTCCACATCTGCCACTCAAATTGGAAAGATTGGAGGTACAGCAACAAGAAGAATTCCCAGCAGAAAATCCATCACAAAACCAGTTAAGCAAAAGTTTGAGAGAGAGATATGAGCATAATCCTACTATTGAGCATAATCCTACTATTGATGAGAAGATTTAGTATGGTTTGTTAACTTGTCATCATACATATTTTTAGGAAGCAATGAAGGATGCACAGCAGCTACAAGCAATGAATTAAAAAAAAGACGCTATAGAAAGAAATCAAACTTGGAATATTATTGATCACCCAACATACTCACAAAACCACTATTGGAATCAAATGGGTCTATAAGACCAAACCAAATGAAAGAGAAGAGATAGAGAATCACAAATCCAAGTTGGTTGCGAAAGGATTTTCTCAGCAATATGGTGTGGATTATGATGAAACGTTTTCCCTGGTATCTAGGTTGGACACCATCGGAGCTGTACTTTCCATAGCAAGTCAAAATCAATGGATTCTTTATCAAATGGACATGAAATATTCATTTCTTAAAGAAATTCTTGAAGACTGAGTCTATGTAGAATATCCACCTAGATATGTTGTTAAATGGAAAGAACACAAAGTGTGTAAGATGAAAAAGGCCTTTTATGGTCTAAAACAAGCTCCTCGAGCTTGGTATAGTAGGATTAATCCCTATCTCATCAATAATGAGTTCAGTAGGAGTTGTAATGAGCCCACTCTGTATGTCAAAATAGATCAACAAGGTAATGTTCTAATTATGTGCCTTTATGTTGATGATATGATATATACAAGAAATTTAATGTTTGAATAATTTAAGACAATCATGAAAAAGGAGTTTGAAATAATTGATCTAGGCCTTATGAGGTACTTCCTTGGTATTGAAATTAACCAAAGTGAACAATGTATTTTCATCTTCCATCCTAAGTATGATACAGACATACTGCAGATATTTGGAATGGATAAATGCAAACCAGCAGAAACCGTCATTGCTATAGGCACTAAATTAAGTAAGAATGGTGATGGACCAAGAGTAAAATCTACACATTTCAAAATAATTGTAGGTAGTTTAATGTATTTGACTGCAACTAGACCTGAGTTGATGTATGATGTCATCTCGATTTCGAGGTTTATGGAGTCTCCTAAAGACTCTCACTGGAAAGTTAGAAAAAAATATGAGATATGCTACAGGTATAGTTCGATATGGCCTTTGGGACACTCATTCAACAAATAGAACTCTCACAGGTTACACTAATAGTGATTTCACGGGAAGTATTGGTGATAGGAAAATCACATCTAGTTATTCCTTCCACTTAGGTACAAATATGATATCATGAGCCTCTAAAAAATAGCCCATTGTTGGCATGTCTTCTGCAGAAGCAGAGTATGTAGCAGCTACTACAGCAACATGCCACGCAGTTTGGCTAAGAATACTTTTAAAGGATAAGGGACACACAAAGAAATATCCAAGTCCTATATTTTGTGATAATATCTCTGCAATCGTATTGTCCAAACATCACGTCTTTCATAGAAAGAACAAACATCTTGACACTCGCTATCACTTAATTCATGAGCTTGTCAATAATGGAGAAAATAATCTACAATTTTGTGGCTCTAAGGAGCAATTGGCTAACATGTTTAATAGTGGCTCTAAGGAGCAATTGGCTAACATGTTTAACAAACCATTGGGAAAATTTGCATTTGAATTTTAGAGACAACACTTAGGCATTGATGGTGCTAAGAATATTGTCCAAGTTGAGATTAAGGGGGGGTGCTAGAAGATGTAATCTTCGTGGTCCACTACTTCATTAATTAATTAAGCAATTAAGTAGTTAAGTAGTTGATTTTGGTCCACTTTGACGATTTCGAGATAGTTGGCATATATTATGGTTTGATTTCATCAACAACTACATTGTATTTCTTTACCTATAAATGTTTCCAAAAAATAATCAAAAAATAATCACTTAGTTAGCATTTATGATGGTTTGGTATTTATATATCTATAAATCTTTCCAAGCAATAGTGTGAAGGAAATGAATCTGCCCAGGTGTGAACTCCATTCTTTCTATTGTTCCTCTTGTTAACTTTGTCATGCATAAATAAGGGAATTTAATGGAAGTGTCAATATCGGATTAAAACATGTTTTATGAAGTTGCTACATGCCGATTTTGGTCTGAAATATGGCCACAATTTTTCATTCAATAATTACTAAATGAGAATCTTGACTGCTTTATAAAGTTGTTGGAGGAAGATTTTGGTTTGAAATAAGGCCATGATTTTTCATTCAATTATAACTGGATGATTTAACACAAATTATGACATTTTTGGGCTGTACTTTTATGTATGCATTGCTACTTTATCTTCAAGTAATTGTGATAGAGATTCAATTAAGTTTGGTGTATCAACCTGCATATACTTTTATATTGTTTGTTTCTTAGTGTATCCTTTCAGAAAAAATGGAAATAAACCAATTATTTTTATAGACTTAATCTCGATAAACTAGCATTTTCTTTTTTTTTTCAAAACGATTCGGCGTTCTGATATACAAATGGTCAACCTTCTCAGCAGAAAGTATGATAAATCCCAATTGTATTCCTTATATGCTTTTTGAAGCATTTATGATCTTTGGTTTAAGGGTACCTCTCAGTTTTGTCATGTCCAAAATTTTATCCACAATGGGTGGCATGAATATGGTGCTCCTATTAAAATGGAGCTGCTAGGGGACTTTTTGACTTTCAGGCTGATTTTCTGCCGGAATCTGGTGAATTTAATTTACAAAATTTGTAATTTCTGTTTTATGTTGAGTTATTTTAAGCTCAGAAATAAAATCAGATGACAGAAAAACCCCAAACATCCACACTCATCTACACTCTGTAAAATCTAGCAATGTTTTTGAATCTTTTGAAAATTCGATAAAGATTTCATCGAAAAAAACTCGTAAAAACCAGCAGCAAACAGAGGTCAAAATGTCCACTCTTTAAACAACTCGTATAAAAATTGTTTGATGCAAGTGTCGTTGGTAGTCAACTCACAGATTTTACAGAACCCAAGAAACACTTTGGCAGAATCATTATCAAGCGCAATTTCTTGAGTATTTGATTTTGTTCAATGCATGAGGCATGTTTTCAGAAAATCTATGAAACATAAGTTTGACGGTTTTAGTAACGCTCAATTTAAATTTCCCATCTACATTGTTTAAAATCCTAGTTCTTGATAATACTTACCTCCATATATGTTTGAATTACTTTTAACGTGTTATCATTTTTTTCTGTACATATGCTTCATTTTTTTACCTGTTTGGAGTTCGAGTTGCTAATAGAAATAATTTATACTTGTTCCTAAGAGTACATTGTTTCATGTAAAAGTTAAAGCTTAGTGACATTATCAACAATTTTTCTAAGAAACCAAATTCTATGTTTCTATTTTGGAACTTCCTTTTTGGTTTGCATTTTCTCATAATGACCTTCAATGCTATGTTTAGACTCTATCGATTGAACATTCTATTAAAGAGTAACTTCTCTTTTGGTTCGCATTTTCTCATACTCTCCTTCAATGCTATGTTTAGACTCTATCGATTGAACATTCTATTAAAGAGTGTAAATATTATCACCAACATTCAAGAGTGGGATGCAAAATATATCCGAGGAAAACATCATTGGAAAGATTGTGATTTCCTTCAAGCCTTTTCATCTACCTGAATGGTTTGTCTTTTCCTTTTCTTTTATTATTGTTTGCTTCTTCTCATGCATGCAAACATGTTCAGATCATTTTTTCAATTTACATGTACCAAGTGCAACCTTAAATAGATTCTAGACATAGGGCTCGTTCTTTATTTTAGTTCAGTTAATCTTACTAAAATGATCGTCATTTCCAAGTAGCTGTAGATTTCAGTGCAGCATGGTGTGGTCCCTACAAAATGATAGCTCCTTGAAAGTGGACGCTGATGAAATGCAAGAAAGGGAATCTACTCTTTTAAGAATATACATTCGCAGCACAAACAACGACTTTCGTTTGTGAAAATACCTATAAATATCTCATGAGTACCACATACTCCACCATTGCCTTCCCATCCTATCGAGGAGGACATTTTTTTGTTATTCCATATTGTCATTTCTTCGTCGATCATGTCACAACCACAATCAGATGCGCTTCGCTTATGCGTTTTAATCATGGTGTGCTGCACTGCCCAAGAGGCTTCTCGATGACTTGTTTGCTCAAGAACGTATTGGAATACTACGCCTAATCCTACATAATCTTTACTTATCGTTTTATCCCGTTCTTGTTTACTTAACCAAATTTCAGTGCATGCGTCAAGTAAATTTACACATGAGACAAATATAAAGGTGGGGTTGCCAAAACCAGCTTCCCCATTAAATTTTGTATTAAGAAAAAACTTTTACAAAGATGGAGTTGCCACAAACCGATAGAGATCTAGGTGTGCACCCAACCAACAAACACACTTGTATTTACAAAATACAACAAGTCGAGTTGGCCCCAACTAGGTGTCCAACTCTAAAGGCTGTCAACCTCGCTAACCCATTTAATTGTCGTCAACCGTCATGGATTAAACTCGACTGGAGCATTGGCTTGTCAGACCAACACTTCTACTGCAACCCTGCTATGTTTCAGAGTTGAGTTGTTTTAGCAACTATGCCTGTGCCTAAGCTCAGATGCCTCCCTAACTCGCATGTCTTCGGTAATTTTTTTTTTTGATCGCTTGTGAAAGCTTAGATCCTTCATTCCATCTTAGCATCGTGATTTTATATGGTTCATCACTTGAATGAGTGCTTCTCCTAAGTGGTTGTGTGTCTTTGCTTGGGATGCACTCCAACGCTAGCCTATGTTCTAACTCCACCAGTGGTCCACTTCTCATCAAAGTGCTTGTGTTACGTTCCATTTGTTGGTATAGTACGCATCATTGGTTAGGCATCGAATGCATATGTGGGTGCTCATCTCCTTGTCGAACCCCGATAAGGTGCGGTAAGTGCACCGACCGCCTACGTCATCGAGCTGTTGGGCGTGTTTCTCCTAGGATCTCGATTCAACTTGCAAATATGCTACCTCAAACCCTTCCACCAAGCGTGCGTTCTTGGCGACCATGTTGGAATAATGTAGAAATGTAAGGATGCATAATAGTGATTGGATTGTGTGCATCTCATAAGATTAGGAGATAGGGTTAAGATCCATGAGTATAGGATCTAATAGCTCATTTGGTTGAACATTGTTTTACTATATATTGTAATCATTTCTCTTTGATTAATCGAATTGGTTGAGTACCATTCCTGTGTGCGTGCGAGCCTTTGGCTCTACACATCCTCCTCTCAAGTTTTCTAAGTTGGTATTGGAGCTCCAGGTGAGTGCTGAGCATAAGAATTGAAGGAGCCGAATTTGTTTGAGCCATTGTCATCACCGTGAAGGAAGCACTATAGCCTAGAGGTATATTTTTTTCCCACCAGCATGGTTTCCATTGTTTGTAGTGATCCGTGAGTCTGGAGAATTGTGAAGAAAAAGTGTTGAAGGTGCCAAAGGAGAAGAAGAAACTGCCTGAGGAGAAGAATCTAATCGTAAGTCCACCGCCAAGAAGATTGTTGTTGATAAGCGTAAGTCCACCACCAATTGCAAAGCATGGAATTTGTTTTAGCTGCGTAAAGATTTTATGCTCCACGAATTCAATGATAAGGAGGAGCATTGAGTGTAAGGAGCAGTGATTTTGTGATTGTGTGATTTATGAGCTGAGATCACCATAAAGGAAAGCAGCCACTGTTTCCTCCACCGTTGAGCAGTCGGCCCCAAGCGACTACACGATCTTGGCTTCATGGCGATTTGAGGAAAGCTTCACCATTAAATGTGTCCAGCCTGAGTTATTAAGATTACCGAGGGATTTGAAACTGAGTGCAATGAGCATGGAATTCTGACAGCCACAAGCTATTTCCTCCACATCTTGAGAAGCAACTATTGAGCATGACCATGTAGCAGCCATGAGCCAGTGATCAATTTAATAAAGTTTAGATCATCGCTGTGCAAATCGACATGAACATTGAAGGAGAACTGTGCATATCTGCACCAGATTCAAAAGCTCGCTACCAAATTGAAGACACAGTTTCTGAGCTGATAGGCTGTGAAGATCATTGAAAGATCACTGCTGATCATCATGGAGAAACGTGGAGATCGTGTGAATTTTTTTCTTTCTCCTCCCATGAGTGAGAGCACTGCTTGTATGCGGAAGGGTAGGAATGATGCCTCCACCAATTTTACAAAAGAAGAGTGGTTGTACCGCTTGTCCACGAAAGGAGAAGAGCACTAGCGACGCAGCAGGCTAGCACAGATTTTTGGCACCTCCCCCAGAGACGCATGCTCCTTTTGTCACAGGTACGGTGCTGGCCTACTGCTATTGTGTGTGCCTGGTGGCCTGGAGTTGAGTTGTATCTCCTCCTAATGTAGAGTGAAGCCACTTTGAGTCCCCGTTGTGGTGTGAAGAACGGATCGTTGTATCCATCTACTGTAGAGAGACAATGAGATTTAATCAGATAGCTTCTTTCTTGGATTTTTGCCCAATCATAGCTGATCTGAACCTGTTGTAGTTGCAGAAACAACTTCCAGTCAATAGGGTGAACATGAACGCTGCTCATATTCCTACCTGGGAGAATCACTGGAAGGATTGCTGGGAGAAGATCGTGGATTAGAGATCGCTGCAAATTGTTGAGAAGATTTCCATCTCACGCTGAGTGGAGAGCCATGGAGGTGAAAGAGCTTCCTGGATAATTTCCCATTGAAACCTGAAGAGAAGAGCACACTGGTGTGGCTGCTAGCTTGTCTAGTTTCCTAAGTAAAATAAAATTATTATTATGTCTTCTGATATAATGTTTAATGTTGTATTAAAATTTGATTTTCACCCTAAATATGATCAAGAATACCTGACAATAGAAGAACAAATTTCAATTAAGCTGGAAATGTTTTTAATTGATAATTTGTTGGTTGGATTTAGAGCAACAGAAGAAACAATAGTCTATTTTGAAGCAGAGTTGAAGTTTATTGCGGTCTGTCTTGGAGAGCCAAAGAATGCTAAAAAATGTTGACTATGTAGAATGTATCAGGTTTGCAGATGGTGAAGAGATAATGTTACGGAATTACACTCCACAGAATACAGCTGATTGTAAACTAGCCTAGATGACAATTACTAATTTTGCAGAATTTGTTGAACCTAAAGGAAGATTGAGGACAACAGAGACCCAATCAAATACTAGAATGCACTATACATAAATGTGTGAAGACTTCAAGCTCTCAAACTGGAAAAGCAGGAAATGGGAAAACATAAACAAATATTATCTGACAGCAACTAAGGTCAAGATGAAGGAGAAGGAGGATTGTAGAGTTCAAGGCTTGGAACCCTAAATTGTTAGATTGTTTTGTTAATTTGTAAGCCTGACTGAGACTGAGACCAGTAGGCATGTTATGTATTTTTCATTATAGAAAATCAATTTCTACGTTAAGGGGGGATGTTGGAATAATGTAGAAATGTAAGGATGCATAATAGTGATTGGATTGTGTGCATCTCATAAGATTAGGAGATAGGATTGAGATCCATGAGTATAGGATCTAATAGCTCATTTGGTTGAACATTGTTTCACTATATATTGTAATCATTTCTCTTTGATTAATTGAATTGGTTGAGTACCATTCTTATGTGCATGCGAGCCTTTGGCTCTACACATCCTCCTCTCAAGTTTTCTAAGTGACCAGTGGGGTGCCAAGTGCGCCTCTAGTGGAGCGCTTGGCCCTTATTTATTTGAGATTCCTCATGATGTACATTAACTATTCTTCATGAGCACTTCGAGCTCCATCGCAGCTCCTATTCTTCTTTCCAATGTTTCGTCGAGGTGCCACACTTGTGGGATTTCAAAGTGACATCAGCTTATGTGTGGGCTTCGTTTGTGGGAGCACACCCATGCTTGGTTCGGGTGCCCAACCTTCGCTCTTTCGCTTGGCCAAGGTGTCCTCTTTCCAACTCTATCCAACTAAACACTTTCCTTGCCCAGGCACTCAAGCCAACTCTTGGGAAAAGGTGAGGTACATGGCTGTAACAATCTCCCCCACTTAAGCTCGTTATCATCCCGACAACGTCTCAACGTCTGTACTTATAAACTGTGTCACAACCGATGTATATGATGACCATCACTTCTCCTACATGTTTGGAAATTCCACTACTGTTGTCGCAACAATGTGAGCTTCCTAAGAAACTCTTTCATAGCCAAGGCTTCCAACCACTTACTCCATAACTAGTACTCCAAGTATTTCATCCCACCTCCATTCATTGTACTCCCATGAGTGGAGAAATTGGGTAGCTATTCCAACCATGATGTCTTCCTCACAAGATGAACTTTGTCATTCCAAAACCATCTTTCCTGAGCTCTTTTAGCATCCTCAAGCCATCTACATTTTTAGGAAAGACTTCTATCCTTGTCCTTCCTTTGGGGATTTTATTTCTTTAAGGCTGCCTTGGAAAGGCGCCTAGGGCCTCACTATCATCACCACTTGCAGCAAGACCATGTGTTGCTTCCTTAGACAATGTAGAGTGGTAAGTGGTTCCATTGACCACCACTGTCAAAACCTCCTTCGCACAAGTACCTCAATGTAACTTGTATCTATGCATTGTTGCATTAAAGCTTCTCCAACTGAGCCCAAGTTAGTTTGGATTCTGTGATCCTAAACACAAGAGTGGTCATGTCCATCATCCCTCTGTCACTATTGTGTTCCTCTGGAAATGATGCTCTTTCTTCTTTGTTTGTTGCAGTATTTTCCTAACCTTCTTCTTAACATCCTTACTTATCCCTTTGAACGGATCTCTTGTCTTGCCTCTCCAAGCGTCTTTATGCTGCAAGCCCTCTAAGAGTACCATTGTTTCCTATCTTTTCACCGCTTGAAGAGTTCCCAAGGTTGCACTAGCTTCCTTGGATTTTTATTCATTTGCTATCTTATACTTCCGCTCACTTTCCAAGTAGGCTATGACTTCCTCCACTTCATCTGGAGAAAAACCAACTTGCTTCAACCTTCCTGGTGACAACTGTAATTCGGGTATGCATATCGCATGGATGCAAAATTCCATGATATATGTCGCATCAAGTGATGAGTTATCTTCACTAGTGTTTATGTCAACACTTTTAGCTACCTCTAAAATATGTCGTTCGTCCACCTTGTCAAGACTCTGCTTGACCGAAACGCCATTCTCTTGGTCACCTAATGACATATCCAATGTGCTTCTCTCGGTGGCTTCTGTGGTCATTATTGGAGAAAGAACCAACCTTTCCCCATTATGCTGCAAAGTGTCCCTTAACTACACAATGACTCAACCTATTTCCAGATCGAGTTCACTCATTCTTCCAATGGTGCTATCCCCTTGCTGAAGGATGACCGTACTACCATAGTTGTGCTTGGATTCTCCTCAATTGAAAACTAGTTATGCCTCATGTTGCATTGAATTGAGTCTTTGGATGTGCTTGGTTCTTCAATCACTTGAATTGAAAACAACCGAATTCTATATCCCAGCTTCCCTCATTTCTTCATAGACATGATCCAAGCTTCAGTATTGCTCAAGAAAACTAAAGGACTTGCATACAAAACTGGAACGACTTTAGATAACCGTAGAAAGTCTTGTCCAAGGATCAACGGATTATCGTCCCATGGAATGACCTTAAACTCTAAGTTTCCATGCCACCTTCCATCTCAAATGGGTGCTGGGCTTATCCACCCAGCCACCAACTTCACTTATGAATTCATTACTTTGAACTTCGCTTGACTGAACTCTAGTCCACTATGTTAGGATGTCACCGTTCGGCTGTCAATAGCACTCATGTCAACCAATGCGAAAACTTTCAAACCAATTTCCCTCGCTTCCTAGGCCTTCTTACTTCTCTGGTAGACCAATGTCTTGATTTTTTGTCGTTTCTCTAAGGCAGGCTTCCACTACCTTCATTTCTTCATAAATCTTGTTTGAATGTTGAGGTGCTTCCATCACCCTCATAGCTGCTAACCATGTTGTTGGAACACTTATAACTTCCCTCACTGGATAGTTCTTAGCATAGTGGTCTCTATCGCAAATATAGAAAGCTACCATCTTCTTTTGTGGCATCTCTGGTTGCTTCTAGTTTTCCTTCTTTCGAGCATTTATCTTTGGCCTTCCTCCAACCTATGCTTGGTTCGAAATCACCTACAATCGATGCCCTTATGTTTTCTTGGCAGAGCCAAGTCTTGGAAAGCCATGTCGATCTCATCCTTGATTTTTCTCCAACACTCCTTCATCGTGTTCAGCTTGGTTTTCGACAGTGCTATCTCTTCTAGAAAATTCCCTTCCATGTCTGTCGTTGAAATTTCCATTTCGGTTTCCCAATAAAGTTTCATCCTCTTCAAGTGCACTTCAACTATGCTCCACCCTGATTTAGCCATAGAATCAAGTTTTCTGTTGTGGAGCGCTTTCTAACTAAACACATCTTTGGTCATTCTATTGATGTGTTCCTACCCTGGATGCACCTCCATGGAAAGATTCCTCCCAAGCGCACTTTGATTGCTCTTCCTTAGATGCTCCTCTATGGGGCACTTTATCGAGCGCACCCTTACCGCACCTTACCAGGTGCTCAATGGACTGCTGATTTGCACTACTGCGGACGGTCTTCCTGAGCATGCCCCAAACACACCTTACCGTGCACTCTTCTACAGACGCTCTTCCTGAACATACTGCTCTTACTGGAGCACACCCTGAGCACACCTTAGTAGGTGTTCTTCTGCGGACGCTCTCTTCCTGAGCGCACTAAAAAAGTGTCCTTCTAGAGAGCATTCTGCTAGACACATTATGATGGATTTCTTTATGCGAGCATCTCCTAAGCGCACTTCTGGGTGCTCACTGGAGTGCTTCTCCAACGAAGCGCACCTCCTTGTGTCTAAAACCCACCAAATGGTCTGCAACTTCCACTCTGGTAGAAGTGTCCTAGCCAAATGACCTCCCGAGAGCTTGCACCGAGATCCCTGTTCACCTCAACGTCAAACTTCCAAGCATTTGGTTGGTATGTGCTTCGTCCATTGGCTGCCTAAACTGTTGGGTTCGTTGTTACTCCGAAAATACCCCATATGTGGCTCCCGCGACTCAGCATTTCTTTTCTACGACTAATCAACAACTTCCAATGATCATCGAATGGAACCTTAGTAAGCTTTTCCCAGTTTGCGAATCAACTACCACCAACTGCTTTCCAAGCCATGGGGAAGAGCGTCTTCGTTGCTCTGATACCACCTGTCACAACCACAATCAAACACGCTTCACTTTTGCGTCTTAACTATGGTGTGCAGGATTGCCAAAGAGGCTTCTTGATGACTTAGTCTCTCAAGAACCTCGTGTAAGACTATGACTAATCTTGTAGAAGCTTTACTTATCATTTTATCCTGTTGTTGTTTACCTAACCAAATTTTAGTGTACGCATTAAGTAAATTTACACAGAAGACAAATATAAAGGTGGGGTTTCCAAAACCATTTTCCTCGTTAACTTTTGTATTGAGAAACATCTTTTACAAATGGAGTTTCCACAAATCGGCAAAGCTCCAGGTGTGTGCCCAACCAACAAACACACGTCTATTTACAAAATACAACAAGTCGAAAGGACCCCAATTGGACGTCCAACTCTCAAAACTATCAAGCTTGCTAAGCCCTATCATTGTTGTCAACTGTCATGCACTAAACTCGTCTGGAGCGTCAACTTGCCAGACGGACACTTCTACAACAACTCCGTTGTGTTTCTAAGTTGAGTTGTTTAAGCAACTGTGCCTGCGACTGGGCTTAGATGCCTCCCTAGATGGCATGTCTTTAGCGAGTGTTTGCTTGATCAATTTCCAAAGATTAGATTCTTCCTTCCATCTTAGCGTCATGCTTTTATGTGGTATGGCGCTTGACTGAGCGCTTCTCCTAAGTGGGCGTGTTCCTTTGCTTGTCTTGCATGCCAGCACTAGCCAATGCGCTAACTCCACCGGCGGTCCAGTTCTCATCTAAGCGCGCATTATCTGTACTACTTGCTGGTCTGGCGCGCATCATTTATCGAGCATTGGGTGCATCCGCGGGTGCTCGTCTCCTTGCCCAAATCAAACAAGGTGCGCTAAGTGCAGCGTCCATCCATGTCGTCAAGGTGTTGGGTGCATTTCTCCTGGGACCTTGGTCCAACTCGCCAAGATGCCGACTGGGGCACTTCCACCAAGCGCATGTTCATAGCGACCGGTGGGTTTCCAAGTGTGCCTCTAGTGGAGAGCTTAGGTCTCTTGTCCCTTGGTCATTTGGGATTCCTCCCAACGTGTGTTCAACGTTCCTCATGAGGGCTTCAGGCTCTGTCGCATGTCTTATGTCACTTGCGGATGTTTCATTGAGGTGCCACACTTGTGGGGATTACTAAGCGCGACCTCATTGAGTGTGGGATTTGTTTGTAGGAGTGTTCCCATGCTTGGTTCATGCACCCCACTTTCGTTTTGTCGCTTGGCCAAGGTATCCTCTTGCCAAGTCTAGCCATTTGAGCACCCAAGCCAACTCTTGGGCAAGGTTGAGGTACATGGTTGTAACAGATCTAGCTTTCACCGACCACTGCACCTCTTCTTTGATAACTACAACTTTTATAGGATTGAGTAGTCTAAACTTTTTCCAAACTAGCATAGGCATAGGTTAGATATGTTAGGTGATCAGATGCATTTGCTAGATTGAGAAAATGTGCAAGTAGTTCAAGTTTACCATTTGAAAATATCATAGTATCGATTGGCGTCAGCTACGTATGTGTCTGTATTTGCATAATCCATAGCTTCAACATCACCTTAATGCCAATCGAAATGTGGACACAATGCTAGAGAGTGTTTGATGGTAATAATTAATGGTAATGGCATAACGATGCCACATCTGCCTTGTGGAACACTGCATGTAGCAAATCGTCATCACCAAGCAAGCTTCGGTGGGAGCTCTAGCCCATATTTTTCAACCTATGTGTGAGATGATCCCATAGAACAAAACAATGTATTTTTTAATATATTTTGCAATCTGTGTTGTGTTGTGTGCTAGTTTTGTTATGAAGGGGACTTGTTGCGCTGTGGTTACCCTTGTTTCTATTAAGTTCTTCTAGGGATTTAGTGTGAATATATTTTTTAAATAAATGCTTTTTGTTTTGTACTAGGGGGATCAGTAACTGGGTGGTTCTGGTACTCACGTGACATGGGGTCCATTCTCGTCGGCTGCCACTATAACCCCAGGTGCGTCCACACATCCCGCAAGCATGGGGCATGGATAAGTCGGGGTGAGATTTGAACTTGAGACCTCCTTTACAACATTGCTTAATTTACACGGCATTTTCCAGTCAGTCTACACCCCTTCGGGCTAAATAAACGCTTTAAACTGCAAGTTGGAATGATTACTTTTTCTTTGTGAATATGGTCTTGCTAAAATAATTGTAAACAATATTTTTTTTTAAAGTAAATGTTTTGGATTGAATGTTAAAGTGATTCCTTCCTCTTCTTGAGTATTATTCTACGGTCATTTTTAAAACATTTTCTTTCAACTATTTTGGTTCTCTTCAAAATAATATTTTTTCATTATTCATAACATTATACGTAAAAGTTTTTAATATATCATAATACTTTTATTACATTTTTTATAATAAAAAAATATATTAGTTTCCTATATTGCGTTTTAGTAGTTGTTAAACTTTTAAGATATAAAATTCCATTTTATTTAAATAAAAAAAAACAAAAAAACATTATTATTTCAAAATAAATGTGAAATATTTTCATATTTTCTTAATTTTATATTTTATTTATATCTTTTAAATGAGATTAAAAAAATATTGTAATAATTAATTTAATTTTTAGTAATGAATAATCATCTATAAATTTTATTATGGATAATTATATTATATTCAAATCAAATCACACTTATAAATTTTATTGCCAAATCATTTTATAATTGAATTCGATTGAAAATAAAATATGTTACATTATAGAGTTTATTTATAATCTCTATTTTTAATGATACTAATAAGTCTAATAATAATATATTTTTAAAGCCATAACTATGCAAATATATAACTAACTCGAAGGGCTATATCTCTATAATCACTATTCTTATCTGAAATTACTCATATTAAATTATATTCATTATGTACCATATTTTCATTTTTTTTTATACAACAACATATTATAAAATAGAATTATAAATAAAATACAAATTCATTATCCACTTTTTTATTTTTAATACAATGAACAATTTTTTAATCACTATACACCTTTTTTTTAATTACTATAAAATGAAAAAATTACAAAACAAAACAAAATATTAAATTTTATATGGACAGTATTCTTAAGATATTTATTTTATAAAGAAGGTATAACCTTTTGGTGCTATGGGTATGGGGATATGTTGTCATGTTAAGCAATGTTCAAAAAAAAAAAAGTAATTAAGAAAATTCATATCTATTCATAACTTATCAAAAGCAAAAAGCAATTAAGAAAATTAATGTTCACTCAAAATAAAATTAAAAAATTAAAACCAACATAAATCTATCTTAAACTTAAATAAAGATACAATTTCCTGATATATAAATTATTTTTATTTACACCTTAAAACTTAATAAATCTAGCTTCAAAATAAAACCATCTTAATCATTCTTAAAAACAACCATTTAACACATCTTATAGATTTACCTACTCTACCTTCAAAATAAATTATCACCAACATGAAATCAAAGTAGTCTCCAAGTTCCCATCGGTACCTTCGTATCTTCAAGAAGGGAGTCTACATATTAAAGCCCACAAGGAAATTAAAGTCCAAAGGTTTGATTTTGAGTCTCCAAGTTTTTAACAAAATTGTTCTCACTACTCTATCCTTTATTATGTAATCTTTGGCATGGTATTTCTTCTAATGCTTTAGACTCTCTATAGTTAATAACAACACGTTTTTAGCAAAATTGTTCTCACTACTCTATCCTTTATTATGCAATCTTTGGCATGGTATATTTTCTACTGCTTTAGACTCTCGGTAGTTAATAACAACATAGAGATAATGATTTTTTTTAATTATTTAAATATTTTAGCCAATGTTTATTTGCAAAGAACTATTCAAATTTATTAAAATAATCATATTTATATAAACTATTAAAATTTTGTTTTTGAATACACATTATAATTTAATATTAAATTTTAATATAAAACATAGTTAATAACAATATAGAAATAATGTGTTGTTTAAAATATATATATATATTTATTTAAATTTTTTTATTCCAATTTATTAAAATAATCATATTTATATAAACTATTATTTTTTTTTTAAATACACATTCCATTTTAATATAAAACAATTTACGAAGAGAACTATTAAATTTTAATATAAAACAATTTATGAAGTGAGAACTTATATGTGAAAATGGAGTTTTGGTATTACTTTCATTAAATAAGTTATAAAAATTACAAGTTGGAAAGAGAGATAGTATATGAACAGTGACACTGGAATGGTTAAAATGTGTGATACTAAATCAAATTAAATATAAATTTGATTATACATAAATTGTACTTCTAATTACTATTATTGTATATTTAAATTAAGAAAAATACTATATTAATTTATATTCATAAATAATTTTTATATTCATAAATTATTGTTAAACTATGAATTTGATTATACACAAATTGCTCTTCTACTTACAATTACTCTATTTTTAATTATAGAAAATTGCATTAATAATATTCATAAATAATTATTAATATTAATTAGACTAGTTATACTCACTCTATTAATTAAACTATCTTAAGAATAAACATGTTTAACCACAAATAGCATATTGCATCACATAAGCGTTATTTCTAATGAAAATGAAGACATATTTCTTTATAACAATACGATTAAAAAGTAAACATAAACATGTTATCAAGTTCTTTAGCTTAGTCAGTTTACCTTTACGTTTTGAGGTAATGTTGTATTGAACGTTTCACTGGTACTGCTTTCTTCGTGTATTCGGTATTTTCCCAGAATTGTTGTCATGCTTCTCACAAAAAAAATATATATATTTAGCAAATCCATAGTATACAGAGAACATAGAAATGCCAAAATACAGAGAATACGTAGAACATAGAAGTGCAAGAAAAATGATTTCTGCTAAATATATAACAAAGAAAAATGATTTCTGCTAAATATATAACAAATCCATTGTATACAGAGAACATAGAAATGTCAAAGTTCAAATATTGATATTAAAACATTGTACACATTGAAAGCCTTTATGTTCTTAAATATAATATTTACTGAGGTGTAGGTTAATCATACTTATTTTTTCCACATAAATATATCACAGCTTTATTAAGATAAAACTGCATTGTTCAAAAAGCATCTAGGTCATACATTTCTGGTTAAAGTTCTGTATACATAGAAACTCTCCAGATGACATATAAGTCAGCAAAAAATCGGTCTATATCAACTTATCAAGTACATAACAACTCTTATAGTGTTTTAGAAGCATCTTTTGCTCAGAGAAATCATGGAGCTGTTAGAATTTTCTCATTTGTCGTTAAAGCGAGTCGGCAGAAGAAGACTTCTTTTATAAAGCAGGTCAGCCTCGGAGTTACTTTCCTGGAAGATATGCAAAACAGAAAACCGCTAAAAATAAATTATGACTCTGTCAATGTCCTCATAAAAAGGAAGAAGAAAAATATTCATAAAAAGGAAGAAGAAAAATGTTCCAAGAAGGATTTCCTAATTTAAGATAATCAATGACCAATTTGGAGTGACCAAAGATCTGGAGCTGCGTGATGCCGATGGAATGAGAGAGTCTCACAAAGATTTTAAATGCTGTAAATTCAGCAAAGTTGTTCGAAACATTTCTTGGTCCAGCAGCAAAGAGGATAGAGTGTTATTTGAAAAGATGAAGGATCCCACTGGCACAGCCAGACCGAGGCCTTTCTTAAGAAGCACCATCCACAAAATCCCATGGAAAGGACTTGTCCACAATTGGAGATGTAAGAGAGCTAGCATATTTAGATGAAACTGGCTGAAGGAAAGATTTAAAGATGCCAAAACTTTTGTCAGCAAAGACTTGTACAATAATTTGGAAATATTCTAATATTACCTTATTTATGGAAAGCCAAACTCCCCAAGCAACGAAGGTGGGGAGTGCAGGGAACATAGTAAAAGAAGTGGGACGGGACCATGAGAACCAAGCATGTTAAATAGTGGTACCATTCCAAACTAAAGGTGATCCATAAAGGATGGAGCGATCACTCCACATTTTTTGATAATAAGAATAAAAAATGAAAAGGTGGTCAATGTTTTTAGTAGCCAAGGTGCATAATGGACATCTGCTAGGCCCAAATTTAAACCTACTGGTCAAAACATCCCATATAGGGCTTTTCCATAAAGAACAAGCCTAAAAAAGATGTTGATTTTAAGGGGGCAGGTCAGCTTCCAGAAGCTCCTACACCACCAGTCTGGAGCAGGAACTTCTTCCTCCTTTCTGAGAACCAAGTACCCCAACTTGGGAGAATAGGTCCCACCTTTGTCGTTTTTGACCCAAAGGAGAATGTTGGGATTGTTGGAAAGGTGTACATTGCTGTTTAACATAATCTTAATATATCGGTCCCAAATGTGACTCTCACAGACATAAAGCTCAAATTCAGCTGCTGGAAACCAAGACTTATTGAGATGAGAAAAAGTACACGGCTTTTGAATATGGTGTAGATGTATAAGACCACAATCAGTGAGGGTTTAGATCAGATCAGATGGGAAATGAACGAATTCTATACATCCAACCCGTGCATCTTGTCCAATTCCAACGTTTTTTTCCATTGCCTATCTTCTAGGCCAACCAACCACCAATAACATCGAAATACTTAATGATCGCCTTCCACATATTAGAGATGTTCAAGGAAGGCTTGTCTTTAACACGGATCCATTCAACAACATAAAGAGGAGCAATATACTTTTGATATATGATATGCTTTCACAGTCCATCCCCTTTGATAATTTTACAAATGCATTTAGCTACAAGATTCTTTGCAAAACTTGGAAGATCCTTAATACCCAACCACCCTAATATTTGGGACAAGAGATGGGGTCAGAGATGTTGTGCCAAAAAGTCCAAGAGAAAACCTGATCTTTATCCAGACCAACCTATAAGAAATTTTTGTAAAGCTTCTGGATCCTCTGAATAGTACCAACTAAGACATATGATAGAGAAAACCAAAAAACATGTATATATTCAATTATAGAATTGATCAATAGAAAATGACCCCACGAGATATCCATTTGTTGCACCAAAGCTTGAGCCTTTTCTCTATACTCACTGTCATCCGGACACAATGTTTGCATGAGTGATCGTTTGGTTTAATGAGAAAATTGATACCTCTTATTAGTTACTACAATTAAATGCATGTAGTGGATATTTCCATAAATATAGATCCTCAACCGATATATTGTTTATGTCCTTTAGTTTGTTTCAAGTGTTCAATGCTCTTGTAAGTACTTGAGTAAATAATGATGCATACATGTTGTAGTAATTGGCTAATTTAGTAATTAATGCTTTTTGCACACACTTGTGTTCTTATGTTTTTGGAAAATATTATATGTTCATGCCTAATCAATAATTGCACATGTGCTCTTGTTGTTTCCATCAATGCTAATTTTACAAATCACACATCTCCTTCATTCATCTTTTGACTCCATTAGGCACTGGTCGCTAACTTCATTTGTTTGTAAGATACATTTGTGCATCTAAGTGTCTTTTGCATGGTTATATAGGGTTCTCATTTAAGAGGTTTGGACTTCTGAAGTAGTTGGGGATAAGTGACTAAGGTGACAATGTTCACTTTTCCCACATATGCTTATAAGTGGCTAGGCCTGGCATTTCAAGCTGTAACAGATGGATTTCAACAGAGCATCATAGCAGGAACCCAAGAATGTATAATAAGGATATTTTGGTAGAGCATTGGACATTGAATCCAATATAGGAATCATAAGAGTATCTCTAGGGATCATAAGAGGAGGACCCTAAGAGAGAATCAGGGGAGGATCTCAAAGAGAGCATTGGAGGAAGATCTTCATAGAGCATTGGAGGAAGATCCCAATAGAGGTATCAAAGGTGGATCTTGATAGTGCATCAAATGTCGAAAACAATTTTTTAATAGAGCGATCCTCTTTTATTACCGAAAGTTGTTTAGGCATCATTGTTTACAAGGAATCTACGGACGTCGTTGGGGTGGAAATATGAGAAATTTTGTGGAGGAAATGGATTTGAGAAGCCAAGGTTATGCCCACATTCCCCCTCTTAGTGGGAAAAATTATTATGACATCTAGTCAATTGAGATGATGACTTTATTAAAGTCCTAAGATATTTAGTATTGGGTACCTCATGGGTACAGAAAGCTGGTGGATGAAGCAACTAGACTAGAACTGATGAATAACCAAAGAAAGACACTAAAAGATAACAAAATCAAGGAATCAAAGGTTTTGCATCTCATTCAAACTAGAATGGAAGAAACCACTTTTCCCAAGGCTTCTCTTGCAAAGAATTCTAAAAATGTTTGGGATATCTTGCAAAGAAAATATCAAGGCCTCACCAAACTGAAGATAGTGAAATCGTGAACACTGAGAATATATTTTGAAAGCATAGAAATGAAGGGATTGAATTAATATAGTCAAAAGACCAATACATCAATTGCTTGAAGGTCATGGTAATCCACCTGAAGATGTAATTGGAAAATAAATGATGGATCAAAAGGTATTCAAGAAAGTTCTTAGAAAACCCACCAAAAGGTTTGAACCCATGGTCACAACATTTGAACAAGGAAAATACTTGACTTATATTTTGGTAGATGATTTGACGAGATCCTTTTTATCCCATGAATCAAGGATTAATAGGAATTAAAAGTCCTCGGCCAAGAAGGCATTTCATACCTAGGACTTCGTTAGAAGAGGTAAAGGATGCAGTTGAAGATCTAGAAGTAGAGGCATGCATGGGAAAAGTCACTCCCAAATAGAAGATATATCAACCACATATGAAGAAAAATACTAAGAACCATATCAAAACCAAATGGGGAGAGGCATAAAATTCAAATACAAGTCCACGGGGGTTTCACCTTGTTGATCAATAGCTTATCACGTTCATTCATAAACATTTTTTTTATTATTATGAAAAGTAAGGTGAATATATTGTACATATAGTGGGGTAGGACTCAGGGTATAGGAGTTCTATAGGTATTGGGGGGGGGGCGGGGGGGGAGGGGTATAAAAAGTGGTATCTAGTAAAATATGGAATATCTAGGAAAAATAGGGTTTTTTTATTTGCAAATATGTATTTGGAAGGGGGCTCAACAAAAGGGTCTTGTAATTATTTTTCAATATCTAGTTAGATTAGGGGCATTCTTTAATAGCCCATGAACAAAGGCACTATGGCATAGTTTCACAGAGTGAAGAACCCATGGACAAGAAACAAATCCAGTGTTATTATTGCAAGAATTTTGGAAACTATGAAAACGAATTCAAGAAGAACCAAGCTGACCTTAACAAAGGAAAGCTCATGTAAGACATATTGATGAAGGAACATATAAAGAAATGCTCATTTCATGCTAAAATAATGAAGAAACCATAAACAACAAGAAAATATGGTTACTTGATAGTGACTGCACCAATCACATGATGGGTAACAAGCATCTTCTCACTAGCATATGTACTTATGTCTCATTGTAAATAAGTCTAAGTGATGAATCTCAAGTTCAAGCCAAAGGAAAAAGGTATTGTTTCTATCTTAATCAAACAAAACGAGAAGAAAATAATTCATAATGTTTTCTATGTACCTCATCTCATGGAAAATCTAATTAGTGTAGAAAAATTGAGTTAAAATGGTTATGATGTTAGATTCAAAGGTACTACATATACAATTTTAGACAAGTCATCTAGTATAAGACCCATACCAAAGTTTAGATGACTAGAAAAAGAATGGTTCCTTTGAATTTAAGAAGTGTAAATCAGTCATATTCATATGCACATATGTCTCTACAACAAATGAGATATGGTTGTGTCATTGTATATATGGCCATATACCCTTTAGAAGTCTTGAACACTTGCAAAAAATGTCAATGGTTAAGGGATTTTCCATGCTGAATGAAGAAACCGGTTTTTATAAAAGTTGTATCCTAGGAAAAAATCATAGGGACAACTTTCTAGAACCCACCTACAGAAAAAAACAACAAATTGAGCTAGTTTATACATACCATTGTGGTCCCATGCAAAATCATCCCATAGGTGGTACTTATTATTTCTTAATCCTTATTGATGATTTCAAGAGGAAAATATGGGTATATTTCCTCAAGAAGAAATATGAAACTTTCTCAAAGTTGAGAAATTTCAAGGATTTTGTTGAAAAATAGAGTGACAAATACATCAAAGTGCTCAAATCAAATGAATGTGGATAACATGAGTTTGCATATTTTTGTACACAACAAGGCATCAAGAGACAATTTATAGTAAGATATACTCCACAACATAATGGAGTCACTAAAAGAAAGAATCAAACCATCTTGAACATGGCTAGAAGTATGTTTCAATCCAATAATTTGTCCAATGATTCTTGGGATGAAACTATTGCATATTAAATATACATATTGAACATATCCCCCACAACGAATGTGAAAAACAAAGGACCACAAGAAGCATGGAGTGGAACAAAGACAAATGTCTCTCATTTCATAATTTTTGGATACATAGCATATGCACATGTTCCAGATGAGCTAAGAAAGAAGCTAGGAAACATGAGTGAAAATGTATTTTTATTGGATATAGTGAACAATCCAAATCCTACACACTCTATAATCCAATTACCAAGAAATTTGTGGTCAACAACTTGATATCAAATTTTTAGAGGAGAACTCATGGAATGAACAAGAAAATGATGTTATGGAAAGTAAGATTCCATCTCTTCAAATAGATGAACCATTGAAAAATAGAGGACAAAGCAACCTTAGGTTGCCAAGACTGCAAATACAGAGACAACAAGAACCACCAACAAATAGTCATTATTCAAGCAATTATTCAGTATTCACTAAGAGAAACTAGTGGAAAAAGAGTATATGAGAAATTTATGAGTAGGAGGACGAAGTGAATGAGCAAAATCACTTTGGATTATTACCTTGGTATCCCACATATTTTGAAGAAACAATGAAGGAAGAACATTGGGTGCAAGGCATGAATGATAAAATTGAGGCCATTGAAAGGAACAAGACATAAGATCTTATTGATCTTCCATTAGAAAAAACCAACATAGGTTTCAAGTGGGTTTATAAGAAAAATTTGAACGAGAAAGGGAAGGTAGAGAAGCATAAGGAAAGGCTTGTTGCAAAATAAATTTCCTCAAAAAATAGGAGTCAATTATGGAAAATTTTTTGCGTGAGTATCAAGGTTACATATACTAAGAGTTGTGTTAGCTATTGTAGCCCAAAACAAGTGTGAAGTATACTAGATATATGTGAAGTCGGCCTTCCTAAATGGCATATTGGATATTGTGCCTGGAACAAGCACTAGGATTTGAATTAAAAGGCCAACAAAACAAAGTTCTTAAGTTTAAGAAGGCCTTGTATGGTCTAAAGAAATACCCAAGAGCATGGTACAACAAAATTGGTTCTTACTTGCTCAACAATGGATTTAGTAGGATCAGTAATGAGCCCACTATCTACACAAAAATAGATCATCAAGGTAAATTTTTGAATGTTTGTGTATATGTTGATGATATGAATTATATTGGAAATTTTCATTTAGAAGAGTTCAAATCGATCATAAAAAAATATTTTGTGATGATTGACCTTAGCCTTATAAAGTATTTTATAGGCATAGAAGTTGAGAAATTTGTTCAAGGAATTTGTATATCTCAGCATAAGTATGCTATAGACATATTAAAGAGGTTTAGAATGGTTAAATGAAAACTAGAAGAATCACCCATAGCTACTTGCATGAACTTAAGCAAGCAGGATGAAGAACAAACAATAAATTTGACTTTGTATAAGAAGCTTGTAGGCCCGCATAAAGTATATTACTAAAACAAGACCTAATTTAATGTATGGAGTTGGTTTCATTTTCATATTTATGGAGTCCACAAAATACTCTAACTAGAAAGTTGGGAAAATAATTCTGAGATATGTTGCAAGTACAACTGATTATGGTTTGTTGTACACAATGCCTGAAGACAACAACTTCACTGGATATATAGACAATGAATTTGTAGGCATAATTGATGATAGGAAAACCACTTTAGGATATGCTTTTCATTTGGGCATAATTTTGATATCATGAGCATCCAAGAAACAACCCATTGTTACCATTTCATATGCAGAAGTTGAATATGTAGCAGCAATTACAATGGCTAAGAAGACTTTTATATGGTCTAACACATGTGGAAAAGGATCCAACAACTATTTTCTATGATAATAGTTCAATTATTTCTCTATTAAAAAATCATGTATTCCACATGAAAAGCAAGCACATTGACACTCATTATCACGTCATACACAAGCTTGTCAACAATGGAGACATCACTCAATAGTTTTGTGGATCAAGGGATCAACTGGAAGATATCTTCAACAAGCTATTAGGAAGAATCACCTCTGAATTTTATAGACAACACTTGGGTATTGTCAATATTAAAGATTGTGACGGTTGAGAATAAGGAAGAGTGTTGAAGTGTGTAATCTCCCATGTTTTAGTTAGCTAGAAGTAGTTATTTTCATTTATGACTAATGAGTAAGTTAGACAATAGTGGTTGACTGAGTTTGAATCAATTAAGTCTTTTCTATATTTAGAAAGTCGGTTAGAAATCAGTTTTTTGTCTTGGGTCTAATTAGCTATTATTGTAACTCTATATATTCAAACTCAATCGAGAAGAGCATCTATGAAATGCTCCATAGTTTTCTGGTGTGTTTAATTTTGCATTTGCTTTTAATAGTTTTAAAATAATGATGTGGAGACAACCTTCATCAACTTTAAACTCATAAAACAATAAATAAAACGACCATAGATCAAATTTAAACTCATAATCTATGAAGCATCAAGATACAATTCCTTAAGGTATAAATTATTTTATCTTAAAATATTTATACATCTAAAGAAAATTATACCTCAATAAATTGGATTTCTTTTAGTGTTTAAAAAATCAAATTTAAAATAAATCCATGATTATTTATAACCAAAATATTATACCCCTTAAAAAAACTAAAAAATTAAAAAAAAACTTTTTTCTAGATAAAGACCATAAATAAAAACAGGCAAAAAAATTAAAAACAAACAAATAAGAAGTACCAGTTAAAAACAACTATACTAAAAAAATTACAGTTAATGTCATCAGAGAAGAATAACAAAAATATCAAAGAAAAAAAATAGAGCAATAGGATTTAAATCCTTACAACATAAAGATATTAAAAAAAAAAAAGTTTACGCGGATTGTGCACATTATCAACCATCACTTTGGATGTATTAAAACGGATAATTTTTACATATAAGATAGCAATAATAATAATAATAATAAAATCATACCAATGTTATGGAAAAAGTGGAATGGGAAAAGGTAAAGGTTTGGAAGTATTAAAACGGATAATTTTTACATATAAGATAGCACTAATAATAATAATAATAAAATCATACCAATGTTACGGAAAAAGTGGAATGGGAAAAGGTAAAGGTGAAAAAGAAAAGGTAGAAAAGTTGGGTGTTTGAGACAATGAAATTATGATAATGAATAAAAAAGCTTATAAGCTAACTCAATAAACCTAGTGTGAAGTATAGGGAATAGAGTGGAAACTCACACTATTTATTTGTGGGTGGAATATCATATGGTTTATTTGTGTTGGTAAATAAAGTAGTGCTTTAAATTGTTTTCAAAATAGTAGGAGTTCTAGTTTATAAACATTTTATGTGGAATTTAGAAATTAATATTGGAAAAATGTGTTCTGGGTTTGTTTTATATATATGAATACTATAAAAATAATATATCTTATATTAAAAATGATAAAAATAGAAATATTTTATAGTTGTAAGTCAATAAAAAAGTAAAAAAAAATTATTGTTATTTTTTTTCAATATCTAATACATAAAATACTAAACATATTTCATAATGGCACTTATATGAATTAAAATAATATATTTCAGAATTCATACAAGTAAGAAAGGTAATATGATATAGAAGATTAATATAGAAGTGTTGCTTAAAGGATTTCAATAGATATAGGAAGCATTGCAACAATGGGTAAACACTTAGTATTTTTATGCAATTACTTCGAGCTTTTGATTTGTAATAGTACTTCACATTTCATCCACTGGAATTTACACTTGCAAATCAAACAAGGAATATAGTGAACTATTTATTAATGGAGAATTTTAATATTAGATTTAAACTGAACACAAATTCTTTAAATATGTCTAGATTCTTTTCACTTATCATAGGCTAAAGCTTAAAAAAAATAAAAATTAAAAATGATGTAGAGATAGTAAACTATGAAAATTAAAAAAGTCTTCTTGAGTAGAAAGAGAAACCAAGAATGTCAAATAACATTGTTGTTTCAACAAAAAAAAAAATGAGTTTAAGAAAGCTTTTGATATCAATGCAAGATAAATGCTTTGAAAATGATAAAATAAAATCTAATAATAGAACTTGTAATGGTTAGTATAATTAAGAATATAGATAAAAACTAACATTAAATACAAATCTACATTAAAAGATACCTTCAATAGAAAAATACATTAAAAATACTATTTTTGTAAAAAATATTCATTTCAAAAAACAATTATATGGAAAAAATAACAAGAACAACATTTTTCTTTAAAATAAACCAAAAAAAAAAAGAGTCTCAATTTCATTTGCCATCTAAAAAAACCATAAAACAACTACATGCCCAAACCTCCCACACCAAGCAATATGAATGAAGAAGAACTAATTACATATATATTTGAACTTGATAAAAAGGGAAAGAAAATGTTCCCAACTTGAATTTGACAAAAAAATAAACAAAGGTTATTTAAAAAACATATAATGGCAAAACATATAAATCTTATGAATAGAAAATGCACCCCTCCTGTTGTTTTAAAACCAAAGTTTTCAACTCAATGGATATGTACGTAACTTTAAACTCATAATCTATGAAGCATCACGATACAATTCCTTAAGGTATAAATTATTTTATATTAAAATATTTATACATCTAAAGAAAATTATACCTCAATAAATTCGATTTCTTTTGGTGTTTAAAAAATCAAATTTAAAATAAATCCATGATTATTTATAACCAACATTTTATACCCCTAAAAAAAATGAAAAATTAAAAAACTTTTTTCTAGATAAAGACCATAAATAAAAACAGACAAAAAAATTAAAAACAAACAAATAAGAAGTACCAGTTAAAAACAACTGTACTAACAAAATTACAGTTAATGTCATCACAGAAGAATAACAAAAATATCAAAGAAAAAAAAACAGAGCAATAGGATTTAAATCCTTACAACATAAATATATTAAAAAAACATAAATATATTAAAAAAAAAAAAAATTGACGCGGATGTTGCACATTATCAACCATCACTTTGGATGTATTAAAACGGATAATTTTTACATATAAGATAGCAATAATAATAATAATAATAATAAAATCATACCAATGTTACAGAAAAAGTGGAATGAGAAAAGGTAAAGGTTTGGATGTATTAAAACGGATAATTTTTACATATAAGATAGCAATAATAATAATAATAATAAATCATACCAATGTTACGGAAAAAGTGGAATGGGAAAAGGTAAAGGTGAAAAACAAAAGGTGGAAAAGTTGGGTATTTGAGACAATGAAATTATGATAATGAATAAAAAAGCTTATAAGCTAACTCAATAAACCTAGTGTGAAGTATAGCGAATAGAGTGGAGACTCACACTATTTATTTGTGGGTGGAATATCATATGGTTTATTTGTCGTGGTAAATAAAGTAGTGCTTTAAATTGTTTTCCAAATGGTAGGAGTTCGAGTTTATAAACATTTTATGTGGAATTTAGAAATTAATATTGGAAAAATGTGTTTTGGGTTTGTTTTATATATATGAATACTATAAAAATAATATTTCTTATATTAAAAATGATAAAAATAGAAATATTTTATAGTTGTAAGTCAATAAAAAAGTAAAAAAAAGTTATTGTTATTTTTTTTCAATATCTAATACATAAAATACTAAACATATTTCAGAATGGCACTTATATGAATTAAAATAATATATTTCAGAATTCATACAAGTAAGAAAGGTAATATGATATAGAAGATTAATATAGAAGTTTTGCTTAAAGGATTTCAATAGAGATAGGAAGCATTGCAAAATTGGGTAAACACTTAGTATGTTTATGCAATTACTTCGAGCTTTTGATTCGTAATACTACTTCACATTTCATCCACTAGAATTTACACTTGCAAATCAAACAAGGAATATAGTGAACTATTTATTAATGGAGAATTTTAATATTAGATTTAAACTGAACACAAATTCTTTAAATATGTCTAGATTTTTTTCACTTATCATAGGCTAAAGCTTAAAAAAAATAAAAATTAAAAACCATGTAGAGATAGTAAACTATGAAAATTAAAAAAGTCTTCTTGAGTAGAAAGAGAAACCAAGAATGTCAAATAACATTGTTGTTTCAAAAAAAAAAGATTTTAACAAAGCTTTTGATATCAATGCAAGATAAATGCTTTGAAAATGATAAAATAAAATCTAATAATAGAACTTGTAATGGTTAGTATAATTAAGAATATAGATAAAAACTAACATTAAATACAAATCTACATTAAAAGATACCTTCAATAGAAAAATACATTAAAAATACTATTTTTGTGAAAAATATTCATTTCAAAAAACAATTATATGGAAAAAATAACAAGAACAACATTTTTCTTTAAAATAAACCAAAAAAAAAAAGTCTCAATTTCATTTGCCATCTAGAAAAACCATAAAACAATTGCATGCCCAAACCTCCCACACCAAGTAATATGAATTAAGAAGAACTAATTACATATATATTTGAACTTGATAAGAAGGAAAAGAAAATGTTCCCAACTTAAATTTGACAAAAAAATAAACAAAGGTTATTTAAAAAATATATAATGGAAAAATTTATGAATCTTATGAATAGAAAATGCACTCCTCCTCTTGTTTTAAAACCAAAGTTTTCAACTAAATGGATATGTACATAACTTTAAACTCATAATCTATGAAGCATCAGGATACAATTCCTTAAGGTATAAATTATTTTATCTTAAAATATTTATACATCTAAAGAAAATTATACCTCAATAAATTGGATTTCTTTTGGTGTTCAAAAAATCAAATTTAAAATAAATTCATGATTATTTATAACCAAAATTTTATAGCCCTTAAAAAGCTGAAAAGTTAAAAAACTTTTTTCTAGATAAAGACCATAAATAAAAATAGACAAAAAAATTAAAAACAAACAAATAAGAAGTACCAATTAAAAACAACTATACTAACAAAATTACAGTTAATGTCATCACGGAACAATAACAAAAATATCTAAGAAAAAAAACCAGAGCAATAGGATTTAAATCCTTACAACATAAAGATATTAAAAAAAAAAAAAAGGTTTACGCGGATTGTGCACATTATCAACCATCACTTTGGATGTATTAAAACGGATAATTTTTACATATAAGATAGCAATGATAATAATAATAATAAAATCATACCAATGTTACGGAAAAAGTGGACAGAAAAAGGTAAAGGTTTGGATGTATTAAAACGGATAATTTTTACATATAAGATAGCAATAATAATAATAATAACAAAAAATCATACCAATGTTACGGAAAAAGTGGAATGGGAAAAAGTAAAGTTGAAAACGAAAAGGTGGAAAAGTTGGGTGTTTGAGACAATGAAATTATGATAATGAAGAAAAAAGATTATAAGCTAACTCAATAAACCTAGTGTGAAGTATAGGGAATAGAGTGGAGACTCACACTGTTTATTTGTGGGTGGAATATCATATGGTTTATTTGTGCTGGTAAATAAAGTAGTGCTTTAAATTGTTTTCAAAATGGTAGAAGTTCGAGTTTATAAACATTTTATGTGGAATTTAGAAATTAATATTGGAAAAATTTGTTCTGCGTTTGCTTTATATATATGAATACTATAAAAATAATATATATTATATTAAAAATGATAAAAAAAGAAATATTTTATAGTTGTAAGTCAATAAAAAAGTAAAAAAAAATTATTGTTAATTTTTTTCAATATCTAATACATAAAATACTAAACATATTTCAGAATGGCACTTATATGAATTAAAATAATATATTTCAGAATTCATACAAGTAAGAAAGGTAATATGATATAGAAGATTAATATAGAAGTGTTACTTAAAGGATTTCAATAGATATAGGAATGCATTGCAACAATGGGTAAACACTTAGTATTTTTATGCAATTACTTCGAGCTTTTGATTTGTAATACTACTTCACATTTCATCCACCAGAATTTACACTTGCAAATCAAACAAGGAATATAGTGAACTATTTTTTAATGGAGAATTTTAATATTAGATTTAAACTGAACAAAAATTCTTTAAATATGTCTAGATTCTTTTCACTTATCATAGGCTAAAGCTTAAAAAAAATAAAAATTAAAAACCATGTAGAGATAGTAAACTATGAAAATTAAAAAAGTCTTCTTGAGTAGAAAGAGAAACCAAGAATGTCAAATAACATTGTTGTTTCAACAAAAGAAAAATGATTTTAACAAAGCGTTTGATACCAATGCAAGATAGATGCTTTGAAAATGTTAAAATAAAATCTAATAATATAACTTGTAATGGTTAGTATAATTAAGAATATAGATAAAAACTAACAATAAATACAAATCTACATTAAAAGATACCTTTAATAGAAAAAGAGCTTAAAAATACTGTTTTTGTAAAAAATATTCATTTCAAAAAACAATTATATGGAAAAAATAACAACAACAACATTTTTCTTTAAAATAAACCAAAAAAAAAAGTCTCAATTTCATTTGCCATCTAAAAAAACCATAAAACAACTACATGCCCAAACCTCCCACACCAAGTAATATGAATGAAGAAGAACTAATTACATATATATTTGAACTTGATAAAAATGGAAAGAAAATGTTCCCAACTTGAATTTGACAAAAAAATAAACAAAGGTTATTTAAAAAAAATATAATGGCAAAATTTATGAATCTTATGAACAGAAAGTGCACCCCTCCTCTTGTATTAAAACCAAAGTTTTCAACTAAATGGATATGTACGTAACTTTAAACTCATAATCTATGAAGCATCAGGATATAGTTCCTTAAGGTATAAATTATTTTATATTAAAATATTTATACATCTAAAGAAAATTATACCTCAATAAATTGGATTTCTTTTCATGTTTAAAAAATCAAATTTAAAATAAATCCATGATTATTTATAACCTAAATATTATACCCCTTAAAAAAACTGAAAAGTTAAAAAACTTTTTTCTAGATAAAGACAAGAAGAAAACAGACAAAAAAATTAAAAACAAACAAATAAGAAGTACGAGTTACAAACAACTATACTAACAAAATTACAGTTAATGTCATCATAGAAGAATAACAAAAATATCAAAGAAAAAACAAAGGATTTAAATCCTTACAACATAAAGATATTAAAAAAAAGATAAGTTTACGCGGATTGTGCACATTATCAACCATCACTTTGGATGTATTAAAACGGATAAGTTTTACATATAAGATAGCAATAATAATAATAATAATAAAATCATACCAATGTTATGGAAAAAAAGGAATGGGAAAAGGTAAAGGTTTGGATGTATTAAAACGGATATTTTTTACATATAAGAGAGCAATAACAATAAAAAAAAAATCATACCAATGTTACGGAAAAATTGAAATGGGAAAAGGTAAAGGTGGAAAAGGAAAGGTGGAAAAGTTGGGTGTTTGAGACAATGAAATTATGATAATGAATAAAAAAGCTTATAAGCTAACTCAATAAGCCTAGTGTGAAGTATAGCGAATAGAGTGGAGACTCACACTATTTATTTGTGGGTGGAATATCATATGGTTTATTTGTGCTGGTAAATAAAGTAGTGCTTTAAATTGTTTTCAAAATGGTAGGAGTTCGAGTTTATAAACATTTTATGTGGAATTTAGAAATTAATATTGGAAAAATGTGTTTTGGGTTTGTTTTATATATATGAAAACTATAAAAATAATATATCTTATATTAAAAATGATAAAAATAGAAATATTTTATAGTTGTAAGTCAATAAAAAAGTAAAAAAAAATTATTGTTATTTTGTTTCAATATCTAATACATAAAATACTAAACATATTTCATAATGGCAATTATATGACTTAAAATAATATATTTCAGAATTCATACAAGTAAGAAAGGTAATATGATATAGAAGATTAATATAGAAGTGTTGCTTAAAGGATTTCAATAGATATAGGAAGCATTGCAACAATGGGTAAACACTTAGTATTTTTATGCAATTACTTCGAGCTTTTGATTTGTAATACTACTTCACATTTCAGCCACCAGAATTTACACTTGCAAATCAAACAAGGAATATAGTGAACTATTTATTAATGGAGAATTTTAATATTAGATTTAAACTGAACACAAATTCCTTAAATATGTCTAGATTCTTTTCACTTATAATAGGATAAAGCTTAAAAAAAATAAAAATTAAAAACCATGTAGAGATAGTAAACTATGAAAATTAAAAAAGTCTTCTTGAGTAGAAAGAGAAACCAAGAATGTCAAATAACATTGTTGTTTCAACAAAAAAAAATTGATTTTAACAAATCTTTTGATATCAATGCAAGATAAATGCTTTGAAAATGATAAAATAAAATCTAATAATAGAACTTGTAATGGTTAGTATAAGTAAGAATATAGATAAAAACTAACAATAAATACAAATCTACATTAAAAGATACCTTCAATAGAAAAATACATTAAAAATACTATTTTTGTAAAAAATATTCATTTCAAAAAACAATTATATGGAAAAAATAACAAGAACAACATTTTTCTTTAAAATAAACGAAAAGAAATAAGTCTCAATTTCATTTGCCATCTAAAAAAACCATAAAACAACTACATGCCCAAACCTCCCACACCAAGTAATATGAATGAAGAAGAACTAATTACATATATATTTGAACTTGATAAAAATGGAAAGAAAATGTTACCAACTTGAATTTGACAAAAAAATAAACAAAGGTTAATTAAAAAAAATATAATGGCAAAATTCATGAATCTTATGAATAGAAAATGCACCCCTCCTGTTCTTTTAAAACCAAGTTTTCAACGAAATGGATATGTACGTAACTTTAAACTCATAATCTATGAAGCATCGAGATACAGTTCCTTAAGGTATAAATTATTTTATCTTAAAATATTTATACATCTAAAGAAAATTATACCTCAATAAATTGGATTTCTTTTCGTGTTTAAAAACTCAAATTTAAAATAAATCCATGATTATTTATAACCAAAATATTATAAACCTTAAAAAAACTGAAAAGTTAAAAAACTTTTTTCTAGATAAAGACCATAAATAAAAACAGACAAAAAAATTCAAAAGAAACAAATAAGAAGTACCAGTTAAAAACAATTATAGTAACAACATTACAGTTAATGTCATCATAGAAGAATAACAAAAATATCAAAGAAAAAAAAACAGAGCAATAGGATTTAAATCCTTACAACATAAAGATATTAAAAAAAAAAAAAGTTTACGGGGATTGTGCAAATTATCAACCATCACTTTGGATGTATTAAAATGGATAATTTTTACATATAAGATAGCAATAATAATAATAATAATAAAATCATACCAATGTTACCGAAAAAGTGGAATGGGAAAAGGTAAAGGTTTGGATGTATTAAAACGGATAATTTTTACATATAAGATAGCAATAATAATAATAATAATAAATCATACCAATGTTACGGAAAAAGTGGAATGGGAAAAGGTAAAGGTGAAAAAGAAAAGGTGGAAAAGTTGGGTGTTTGAGACAATGAAATTATGATAATGAATAAAAAAGCTTATAAGCTAACTCAATAAACTTAGTGTGAAGTATAGGGAGTAGAATGGAGACTCACACTATTTATTTGTGGGCGGAATATCATATGGTTTATTTGTGCTCGTAAATAAAGTAGTGCTTTAAATTGTTTTCAAAATGGTAGTAGTTCGAGTTTATAAACATTTTATGTGGAATTTAGAAATTAATATTGGAAAATTGTGTTTTGGGTTTGTTTTATATATATGAATACTATAAAAATAATATATCTTATATTAAAAATGATAAAAATAGAAATATTTTTTAGTTGTAAGTCAATAAAAAAGTAAAAAAAAATTATTGTTCTTTTTTTTCAATATCTAATACATAAAATACTAAACATATTTCATAATGCCACTTATATGAATTAAAATAATATATTTCAGAATTCATACAAGTAAGAAAGGTAATATGATATAGAAGATGAATATAGAAGTGTTGCTTAAAGGATTTCAATAGATATAGGAAGCATTGCAACAATGGGTAAACACTTAGTATTTTTATGCAATTACTTCGAGCTTTTGATTTGTAATACTACTTCACATTTCATCCACGAGAATTTATACTTGCAAATCAAACAAAGAATATAGTGAACTATTTATTAATGGAGAATTTTAATATTAGATTTAAACTGAACACAAATTCTTTAAATATGTCTAGATTCTTTTCACTTATAATAGGCTAAAGCTTAAAAAAAATAAAAATTAAAACCCATGTAGAGATAAAAAACTATGAAAATTAAAAAATTCTTCTTGAGTAGAAAGAGAAACCAAGAATGTCAAATAACATTGTTGTTTCAACAAAAAAAAATGATTTTAACAAAGCTTTTGATATCAATGCAAGATAAATGCTTTGAAAATGATAAAATAAAATCTAATAATAGAACTTGTAATGGTTAGTATAATTAAGAATATAGATAAAAACAAACAATAAATACAAATCTACATTAAAAGATACCTTCAATAGAAAAATACATTAAAAATACTATTTTTGTAAAAAATATTCATTTTAAAAAACAATTATATGGAAAAAATAACAAGAGCAACATTTTTCTTTAAAATAAACTAAAAAAAATTAAGTCTCAATTTCATTTGGCATCTAAAAAAACCATAAAACAACTACATGCCCAAACCTCCCACACCAAGTAATATGAATGGAGAAGAACTAATTACATATATATTTGAACTTGATAAAAATGGAAAGAAAATGTTACCAACTTGAATTAGACAAAAAAATAAACAAAGGTTATTTAAAAAAAATATAATGGAAAAATTTATGAATCTTATGAATAGAAAATGCACCCCTCCTCTTCTTTTAAAACCAAAGTTTTCAACGAAATGGATATGTACGTAACTTTAAACTCATAATCTATGAAGCATCAGGATACAGTTCCTTAAGGTATAAATTGTTTTATCTTAAAATATTTATACATCTAAAGAAAATTATACCTCAATAAATTGGATTTCTTTTCGTGTTTAAAAAATCAAATTTAAAATAAATCCATGATTATTTATAACCAAAATATTATACCCTTAAAAAAACTGAAAAGTTAAAAAACGTTTTTCTAGATAAAGACCATAAATAAAAATAGACAAAAAAATTAAAAACAAACAAATAAGAAGTACCAATTAAAAAGAACTATACTAACAACATTACAGTTAATGTCATCACAGAAGAATAACAAAAATATCAAAGAAAAAAAAACAGAGCAATAGGATTTAAATCTTTACAACATAAAGATATTAAAAAAAAAAAAAGTTTACGCGGATTGTACACATTATCAACCATCACTTTGGATGGGATAATTTTTACATATAAGATAGCAATAATAATAATAATAATAAAATCATACCAATGTTACCGAAAAAGTGGAATGAAAAAAGGTATAGTTTTGGATGTATTAAAAAGGATAATTTTTACATATAAGATAGCAATAATAATAATAATAATAAATCATACCAATGTTATGGAAAAAGTGGAATGAGAAAAGGTAAAGGTGAAAAAGAAAAGGTGGAAAAGTTGGGTGTTTGAGACAATGAAATTATGATAATGAATAAAAAAGCTTATAAGGTAACTCAATAAACCTAGTGTGAAGTATAGGGAATAGAGTGGAGACTCACACTATTTATTTGTGGGCGGAATATCATATGGTTTATTTGTGCTGGTAAATAAAGTAGTGCTTTAAATTGTTTTCAAAATGGTAGGAGTTCGAGTTTATAAACATTTTATGTGGAATTTAGAAATTAATATTGGAAAAATGTGTTTTGGGTTTGTTTTATATATATGAATACTATAAAAATAATATATCTTATATTAAAAATGATAAAAATAGAAATATTTTATAGTTGTAAGTCAATAAAAAAGTAAAAAAAAATTATTGTTCTTTTTTTTCAATATCTAATACATAAAATACTAAACATATTTCATAATGCCACTTATATGAATTAAAATAATATATTTCAGAATTCATACAAGTAAGAAAGGTAATATGATATAGAAGATGAATATAGAAGTGTTGCTTAAAGGATTTCAATAGATATAGGAAGCATTGCAACAATGGGTAAACATTTAGTATTTTTATGCAATTACTTCGAGCTTTTGATTTGTAATACTACTTCACATTTCATCCACCAGAATTTATACTTGCAAATCAAACAAAGAATATAGTGAACTATTTATTACTGGAGAATTTTAATATTAGATTTAAACTGAACACAAATTCTTTAAATATGTCTAGATTCTTTTCACTTATAATAGGCTAAAGCTTAAAAATAATAAAAATTAAAACCCATGTAGAGATAGTAAACTATGAAAATTAAAAAAGTCTTCTTGAGTAGAAAGAGAAACCAAGAATGTCAAATAACATTGTTGTTTCAACAAAAAAAATGATTTTAACAAAGCTTTTGATATCAATGCAAGATAAATGCTTTGAAAATGATAAAATAAAATCTAATAATAGAACTTGTAATGGTTAGAATAATTAAGAATATAGATAAAAACTAACAATAAATACAAATCGACAATAAAAGATACCTTCAATAGAAAAATACATTAAAAATACTATTTTTGTAAAAAATATTCATTTTAAAAAACAATTATATGGAAAAAATAACAAGAGCAACATTTTTCTTTAAAATAAACGAAAAAAAATAAGTCTCAATTTCATTTGGCATCTAAAAAAACCGTAAAACAACTACATGCCCAAACCTCCCACACCAAGTAATATGAATGAAGAAGAACTAATTACATATATATTTGAACTTGATAAAAATGGAAAGAAAATGTTACCAACTTGAATTTGACAAAAAAATAAACAAAGGTTATTTAAAAAAAATATAATGGAAAAATTTATGAATCTTATGAATAGAAAATGCACCCCTCCTCTTCTTTTAAAACCAAAGTTTTCAACGAAATGGATATGTACGTAACTTTAAACTCATAATCTATGAAGCATCAAGATACAGTTCCTTAAGGTATAAATTGTTTTATCTTAAAATATTTATACATCTAAAGAAAATTATACCTCAATAAATTGGATTTATTTTCGTGTTTAAAAAATCAAATTTAAAATAAATCCATGATTATTTATAACCAAAATATTATACGCCTTTAAAAAACTGAAAAATTAAAAAACTTTTTTCTAGATAAAGACCATAAATAAAAACAGACAAAAAAATTAAAAACAAACAAATAAGAAGTACCAATTAAAAACAACTATAGTAACAACATTACAGTTAATGTCATCACAGAAGAATAACAAAAATATCAAAGAAAAAAAAATAGAGCAATAGGATTTAAATCTTTACAACATAAAGATATTAAAAAAAAAAAAAAGTTTACGCGGATTGTACACATTATCAACTATCACTTTGGATGGGATAATTTTTACATATAAGATAGCAATAATAATAATAATAATAAAATCATAGCAATGTTACCGAAAAAGTGGAATGAGAAAAGGTAAAGTTTTGGATGTTTTAAAAAAGATAATTTTTACATATAAGATAGCAATAATAATAATAATAATAAATCATACCAATGTTACGGAAAAAGTGGAATGGGAAAAGGTAAAGGTGAAAAAGAAAAGGTGGAAAAGTTGGGTGTTTGAGGCAATGAAATTATGATAATGAATAAAAAAGCTTATAAGCTAACTCAATAAACCTAGTGTGAAGTATAGGGAATAGAGTGGAGACTCACACTATTTATTTGTGGGCGGAATATCATATGGTTTATTTGTGCTGGTAAATAAAGTAGTGCTTTAAATTGTTTTCAAAATGGTAGGAGTTCGAGTTTATAAACATTTTATGTGGAATTTAGAAATTAATATTGGAAAAATGTGTTTTGGGTTTGTTTTATATATATGAATACTATAAAAATAATATATCTTATATTAAAAATGATAAAAATAGAAATATTTTATAGTTGTAAGTCAATAAAAAAGTAAAAAAAAATTATTGTTATTTTTTTTCAATATCTAATACATAAAATACTAAACATATTTCATAATGGCACTTATATGAATTAAAATAATATATTTCAGAATTCATACAAGTAAGAAAGGTAATATGATATAAAAGATTAATATAGAAGTGTTTCTTAAAGGATTTCAATAGATATAGGAAGCATTGCAACAATGGGTAAACACTTAGTATTTTTATGCAATTACTTCGAGCTTTTGATTTGTAATACTACTTCACATTTTATCCACTAGAATTTATACTTGCAAATCAAATGCAGAATATAGTGAACTATTTATTAATGGAGAATTTTAATATTAGATTTAAACTGAACGCAAATTCTTTAAATATGTCTAGATTCTTTTCACTTATCATAGGCTAAAGCTTAAAAAAAATAAAAATTAAAAACCATGTAGAGATAGTAAACTATGAAAATTAAAAAAGTCTTCTTGAGTAGAAAGAGAAACCAAGAATGTCAAATAACATTGTTGTTTCAACAAAAAAAAAAAAGAAATTTAACAAAGCTTTTGATATCAATGCAAGATAAACGCTTTGAAAATGATAAAATAAAATCTAATAATAGAACTTGTAATGGTTAGTATAATTAAGAATATAGATAAAAACTAAGAATAAATACAAATCTACATTAAAAGATATCTTCAATAGAAAAATACATAAAAAATACTATTTTTGTAAAAAATATTCATTTCAAAAAACAATTATATGAAAAAAATAACAAGAACAACATTTTTCTTTAAAATAAACCAAAAAAAAATAAGTCTCAATTTCATTTGCCATCTAAAGAAACCATAAAACAACTACATGCCCAAACCTCCCACACCAAGTAATATGGATGAAGAAGAACTAGTTACATATATATTTGAACTTGATAAAAAGAGATAGAAAATGTTCCCAACTTGAATTTGACAAAAAAATAAACAAAGGTTATTTAAAAAAAATATAATGGCAAAATTGATGAATCTTATGAATAGAAAATGCACCCATCCTCTTGTTTTAAAACCAAAGTTTTCAACTAAATAGATATGTACGTAACTTTAAACTCATAATCTATGAAGCATCAGGATACAATTCCTTAAGTTATAAATTATTTTATCTTAAAATATTTATACATCTAAAGAAAATTATACCTCAATAAATTGGATTTCTTTTAGTGTTCAAAAAAGCAAATTTAAAATAAATCCATGATTATTTATAACCAAAATATTATACCCTTTAAAAAAACTGAAAAGTTAAAAAACTTTTTTCTAGATAAAGACCATAAATAAAAACAGACAAAAAAATTAAAAACAAACAAATAAGAAGTACCGGTTAAAAACAACTATACTAACAAAATTATAGTTAATGTCATCAGAGAAGAATAACAAAAATATCAAAGAAAAAAAACCAGAGCAATAGGATTTAAATCCTTACAACATAAAGATATTAAAAAAAAAAAAGATTACACGGATTGTGCACATTATCAACCATCACCTTAGATGTATTAAAATGGATAATTTTTAGATATAAGATAGCAATAATAATAATAATAATAAAATCATACCAATGTTACGGAAAAAGTGGAATGGGAAAAGGTAAAGGTTTGAATGTATTAAAACGGATAATTTTTACATATAAGATAGCAATAATAATAAATAAATAAAATCATACCAATGTTAAGGAAAAAATGGAATGGGAAAAGGTAAAGGTGGAAAAGAAAAGGTGGAAAAGTTGGGTGTTTGAGACAATGAAATTATGATAATGAATAAAAAAACTTATAAGCTAACTCAATAAGCCTAGTGTGAAGTATAGGGAATAGAGTGGAGACTCACACTATTTATTTGTGGGTGGAATATCATATGGTTTATTTGTGCTGGTAAATAGAGTAGTGCTTTAAATTGTTTTCAAAATGGTAGGAGTTCGAGTTTATAAACATTTTATGTGGAATTTAGAAATTAATATTGGAAAAATGTGTTTTGGGTTTGTTTTATATATATGAATACTATAAAAATAATATATCTTATGTTAAAAATGATAAAAATAGAAATATTTTATAGTTGTAAGTCAATAAAAAAGTAAAAAAAAATTATTGTTATTTTGTTTCAATATCTAATATATAAAATACTAAACATATTTCATAATGGCAATTATATGACTTAAAATAATATATTTCAGAATTCATACAAGTAATAAAGGTAATATGATATAGAATATTAATATACACGTGTTGCTTAAAGGATTTCAATAGATATAGGAAGCATTGCAATAATGGGTAAACACTTAGTATTTTTATGCAATTACTTCGAGCTTTTAATTTGTAATACTACTTCACATTTCAGCCACTAGAATTTACACTTGCAAATCAAACAAGGAATATAGTGAACTATTTATTAATGGAGAATTTTAATATTAGATTTAAACTGAACACAAATTCTTTAAATATGTCTAGATTCTTTTCACTTATAATAGGCTAAAGCTTAAAAAAAATAAAAATTAAAAACCATGTAGAGATAGTAAACTATGAAAATTAAAAAAGTCTTTTTGAGTAGAAAGAGAAACCAAGAATGTCAAATAACATTGTTGTTTTAACAAAAAAAAAATGATTTTAACAAAGCTTTTGATATCAATGCAAGATAAATGCTTTGAAAATGATAAAATAAAATCTAATAATAGAACTTGTAATGGTTAGTATAAGTAAGAATATAGATAAAAACTAACAATAAATACAAATCTACATTAAAAGATACCTTCAATAGAAAAATACATTAAAAATACTATTTTTGTAAAAAATATTCATTTCAAAAAACAATTATATGGAAAAAATAACAAGAACAACATTTTTCTTTAAAATAAACTAAAAAAAAAATAAGTCTCAATTTCATTTACCATCTAAAAAAACCATAAAACAACTACATGCCCAAACCTCCCACACCAAGTAATATGAATGAAGAAGAACTAATTACATATATATTTGAACTTGATAAAAATGGAAAGAAAATGTTACCAACTTGAATTTGACAAAAAAATAAACAAAGGTTAATTAAAAAATATATAATGGCAAAATTTATGAATCTTATGAATAGAAAATGCACCCCTCCTCTTCTTTTAAAACCAAGTTTTCAACTAAATGGATATGTACGTAACTTTAAACTCATAATCTATGAAGCATCGAGATACAGTTCCTTAAGGTATAAATTATTTTATCTTAAAATATTTATACATCTAAAGAAAATTATACCTCAATAAATTGGATTTCTTTTCGTGTTTAAAAAATCAAATTTAAAATAAATCCATGATTATTTATAACCAAAATATTATAAACCTTAAAAAAACTGAAAAGTTAAAAAACTTTTTTCTAGATAAAGATCATAAATAAAAACAGACAAAAAAATTCAAAACAAACAAATAAGAAGTACCAGTTAAAAACAATTATAGTAACAACATTACAGTTAATGTCATCACAGAAGAATAACAAAAATATCAAAGAAAAAAAAACAGAGCAATAGGATTTAAATTCTTACAACATAAAGATATTAAAAAAAAAAAGAAGTTTACGGGGATTGTGCACATTATCAACCATCACTTTGCATGTATTAAAATGGATAATTTTTACATATAAGATAGCAATAATAATAATAATAATAAAATCATACCAATGTTACCGAAAAAGTGGAATGGGAAAAGGTAAAGGTTTGGATGTATTAAAACGGATAATTTTTACATATAAGATAGCAATAATAATAATAATAATAAATCATACCAATGTTACGGAAAAAGTGGAATGGGAAAAGGTAAAGGTGAAAAAGAAAAGGTGGAAAAGTTGGGTGTTTGAGACAATGAAATTATGATAATGAATAAAAAAGCTTATAAGCTAACTCAATAAACTTAGTGTGAAGTATAGGGAATAGAATG
>LPNX010672937.1:124942-255630 GCA_001517045.1 Pseudotsuga menziesii | reverse complement strand
CTTAAAGGATTTCAATAGATATAGGAAGCATTGCAACAATGGGTAAACACTTAGTATTTTTATGCAATTACTTCGAGCTTTTGATTTGTAATACTACTTCACATTTCATCCACCAGAATTTATACTTGCAAATCAAACAAAGAATATAGTGAACTATTTATTAATGGAGAATTTTAATATTAGATTTAAACTGAACACAAATTCTTTAAATATGTCTAGATTCTTTTCACTTATCATAGGCTAAAGCCTAAAATAAAATAAAAATTAAAAACCATGTAGAGATAGTAAACTATGAAAATTAAAAAAGTCTTCTTGAGTAGAAAGAGAAACCAAGAATGTCAAATAACATTGTTGTTTCAACAAAAAAAAATGATTTTAACAAAGCTTTTGATATCAATGCAAGATAAATGCTTTGAAAATGATAAAATAAAATCTAATAATAGAACTTGTAATGGTTAGTATAATTAAGAATATAGATAAAAACTAAGAATAAATACAAATCTACATTAAAAGATATCTTCAATAGAAAAATACATTAAAAATACTATTTTTGTAAAAAATATTCATTTCAAAAAACAATTATATGGAAAAAATAACAAGAACAAGATTTTTCTTTAAAATAAACCAAAAAAAAAAGTCTCAATTTCATTTGCGATCTAAAAAACCATAACACAACTACATGCCCAAACCTCCCACACCAAGTAATATGGATGAAGAAGAACTAATTACATATATATTTGAACTTGATAAAAAGAGATAGAAAATGTTCCCAACTTGAATTTGACAAAAAAATAAACAAAGGTTATTTAAAAAACATATAATGGCAAAATTTATGAATCTTATGAATAGAAAATGCACCCCTCCTCTTGTTTTAAAACCAAAGTTTTCAACTAAATGGATATGTACGTAACTTTAAACTCATAATCTATGAACCATCAGATACAATTCCTTAAGGTATAAATTATTTTATCTTAAAATATTTATACATCTAAAGAAAATTATACCTCAATAAATTGGATTTCTTTTGGTGTTTAAAAAATCAAATTTAAAATAAATCCATGATTATTTATAACCAAAATATTATATCCCTTAAAAAAACTGAAAAGTTAAAAAACTTTTTTCTAGATAAAGACCATAAATAAAAACAGACAAAAAAATTAAAAACAAACAAATGAGAAGTACGAGTTAAAAAAAACTATACTAACAAAATTACAGTTAATGTCATCACAGAAGAATAACAAAAATATCAAAGAAAAAAAACCAGAGCAATAGGATTTAAATCCTTACAACATAACGATATTAAAAAAAAATATTTTTAGGCGGATTTTGCACATTATCAACCATCACTTTGGATGTATTAAAATGGATAATTTTTACATATAAGATAGCAATAATAATAAATAAATAAAATCACACCAATGTTACGCAAAAAGTGGAATGGGAAAAGGTAAAGGTGAAAAAGAAAAGGTGGAAAAGTTGGGTGTTTGAGACAATGAAATTATGATAATGAATAAAAAAGCTTATAAACTATCTCAATAAACCTAGTGTGAAGTATAGGGAATAGAGTGGAGACTCACACTATTTATTTGTGGGTGGAATATCATATGGTTTATTTGTGCCGGTAAATAAAGTAGTGCTTTAAATTGTTTTCAAAATGGTAGGAGTTCGAGTTTATAAACATTTTATGTGGAATTTAGAAATTAATATTGGAAAAATGTGTTTTGGGTTTGTTTTATATATATGAATACTATAAAAATAATATATCTTATATTAAAAATGATAAAAATAGAAATATTTTATAGTTGTAAGTCAATAAAAAAGTAAAAAAAAATTATTGTTATTTTTTTTCAATATGTAATACATAAAATACTAAACATATTTCATAATGGCACTTATATGAATTAAAATAATATATTTCAAAAGTCATACAAGTAAGAAAGGTAATATGATATAGAAGATTAATATAAAAGTGTTGCTTAAAGGATTTCAATAGATATAGGAAGCATTTCAACAATGGGTAAACACTTAGTATTTTTATGCAATTACTTCAAGCTTTTGATTTGTAATACTACTTCACATTTCATCCACCAGAATTTACACTTGCAAATCAAACAAGGAATATAGTGAACTATTTATTAATGGAGAATTTTAATATTAGATTTAAACTGAACACACATTCTTTAAATATGTCTAGACTCTTTTCACTTATCATAGGCTAAAGCTTAAAAAAAGTAAAAATTAAAAACCATGTAGAGATAGTAAACTATGAAAATTAAAAAAGTCTTCTTGAGTAGAAAGAGAAACCAAGAATGTCAAATAACATTGTTGTTTCAACAAAACAAAAAAAATGATTTTAAGAAAGCTTTTGATATCAATGCAAGATAAATGCTTTGAAAATGATAAAATAAAATCTAATAATAGAACTTGTAATGGTTAGTATAATTAAGAATATAGATAAAAACTAACAATAAATACAAATCTACATTAAAAGATACCTTCAATAGAAAAATACATTAAAAATACTATTTTTGTAAAAAATATTCATTTCAAAAAACAATTATATGGAAAAAATAACAAGAACAACATTTTTCTTTAAAATAAACAAAAAAAAAAAGTCTCAATTTCATTTGGCATCTAAAAAAACCATAAAACAACTACATGCCCAAACCTCCCACACCAAGTAATATGAATGAAGAAGAACTAATTACATATATATTTGAACTTGATAAAAGGGGAAAGAAAATGTTCCCAACTTGAATTTGACAAAAAAATAAACAAAGGTTATTTAAAAAATATATAATGGCAAAATTTATGAATCTTATGAATAGAAAATGCACCCCTCCTCTTGTTTTAAAACCAGCTTAGATCTAGCTTTACCCGGCTCTATCATGCGTCGAAAGGGATCAAATATTTCGAGGTGCAAACCCTGCTTCAACAATTGCACTCCAAAAAAGGGTTTTCCTAGTTTAATCTTTAAGCTGACATTGTGGTAGCTTCAAATATATATTTATTATGAGCCAACATTGTGGGAGATTTAAATATATATTTATCATGAGCCGATATTGTGACGACATTGTGCCACATGTCACTTCCACGTTGAGCACGGAATCACACTTCTACCTCATACCGGGCTGTAGAATGCGCCTCTCGGCGCAACCAAAGTTTTCAACTAAATGGATATGTACGTCTTGATAATATAAATAATCAGCCTATATTCCTTGAGTTTTCTTTATATTGGCTGGTTAAAAAAGTGATGCATATTATGTAAATGTGAGAAATTGCATAAGCATCATGGTTAGCAAACTCTTTTCCAAGCTATTTGGCATCACATATAAAGAAAAATAAGCAAATGGATCTCTAGTAAAACATTGTTAAGTGAATTTTGGCTGAGCATTAAAGGATTAACCACCTTGAGAAAACATGAGAGAAAGATAATAGTATATATTATATATCTTTTTTTTTCAATTTTGCTAAACTAATACCATGCAATAATGTTGTATTATTATATTTTATATGTATCCTATATTTTAGGAACACTATAGGCAAGAAAAATCAGTAACTAAGATTGAAATTGAGAAGTTAGTCTTCATAATAGTATACAACAATTTTGTATAGCTGTTGTATTCGGGATTTAGGTATCTCAAAATAGACATGGAAGAAAGTTGAAAGAGTTCATAAAAAGTATGTGATATAAGAAATATAACTTCAAATACAAATCCCTTACCCCTTACCCTATGATGTTAGTAAAAACATTTATATTATTTTTAAAAGAAGAAACTTTATGCAAGTTGATTACAGATATTATAAAAAGAAATATATATGTACATTACCACTGCAATTAAATATTACATCTCCATATAAATGTTGGTATAGAATTAGAAACCATAAATTGAAGATGAAGTTATGTAGAATGAACTTTAAAGAGAATGAATTTTATCAAGCTCGTGATCACTTATTAAAAACCATAATAATTATGTAACATAATAATTTTATACATTAAAAAATCATTTTATAAAAATCCCCATAAGCAAGCACCTACATACTTTGCCCCAACAAAAAGGAAAATCGAAAACAAATCACAAGATGTAATGTAATGTGACTGATACAATATTTTAACACTAAATTGAAACACTAAATTGAAGATTTCAATAGCTCGTCCTTATGATACAACATTTTTGTCATCTCTGAAGAAGAAGAAAAACAAAAATCACCAGTGACAAGGTGGATCTTTCGTTTGACAAGGTGATTGAATGATCCATTGAGAGAGTTTTCATCTTTGAAGAAGGAGATTAACACAAGGTGATTGAATGATCAAGTGAAAGAGTTATAAGTTGCACACAGAAAAAGGGTTATTTCTTGTGATTTGTTGACTTAAACGTATTAACCTAAAGAGATAAAAGAGATGGCCTCCTGCATAAATATTCATTTTGGAAAATATTTGATACATATCATCTGAAAAAAAAGAAGAAGATTAGAAACAAGAAACAATTTCGGAAAATCTAGTGGATGAACCAGGTGATTGACTGGTTTATTGAAAGAGCGAACCAGGTGATTGAATGGTGTCTTACAAGAGTTTTGAGACTATTACTTAAAGCAAATTAGAAGAACAATTGATGGATTGTTGAGAAATGCGCGCTGATTGAATAGAAGCAACCGAAAGAAAAAAAAATTGTAGACTAGGATATAGGATATAAGACATTAAACGGAAGCAGATATGCCAGGATAATTTGTTTGTTTCAGATCTGTTTTAATACCAAATAATACTCTGTTAAATCAAGGATATATGATATTTAGATACTTAAAGGGATCAAAATTTAGCACGCCACAGTCAGTCAAAGATCTTTCAGCACGTCAAGGAATGCCACTAAAAAATTGGTAATCATAAAAACTGCTAATTTTTTTATTATGTTTTTAAAAAGTTCACAACTTATATTAAAATTTGCTTAGGTTACAAATTATGTGTTTAAATTTGTATTAAAATTTCATAAAGAAGCTTAGGTTGCATATTATCCATTATAAAAAGGGTTATCTAATGTGTTTGGTTGAGTAGCCTCAAATTTCTATTTACATACTCCAATGTTTTTCCATTAATCATGCCAAATAACTCATCTTTGAGGCTTTGGTCTTTTATATATTGTATATTGGTACAAGTGATAGGAACTAAATGTCTTTCATATAAGTTTTAGAGTCAAATTTTCATAAATATTTGAGCAAGTTTGTGACCATATCTCATGATCAAAAGGGCTAAGCGTGATTGTTTCATTAACCCACTTTCATATGTTGATCTCCAAACTTTCATAATTATTTGAGCAAGTTTGAGAACATATCTCATGATCAAGGGCTAAGCAGAGAAATGGTATTGGGTGAAAGTGATTGTTTCATAAACCCACCTTCAGATTTTGACCTCCACCAAAAGGCGCCATGCAAAAAATAACCCCAAAGGAAATTAACCTCTGAGTTATTTTACCTCCCGATCTCCCTTGCCACTGTCGATTGAGTAAAACGATGGATGGCTTAATCTCTCCCCCATTGCTTTAAATTAACGTTCATCGTATCATCTTGTTACACCAAATGGCTTAATCTGCTCCCCATTGCTTTAAATCAAGGTCCACCACACCATCTTCTTATACCAAAGATTAATTTGATTCAAGCCGATTTTTTAGTGCATAGTTGAATTAAAAGGAAACATAGTTGCATTAGTTGAATTTAAAATATTTTAATGAACATGAAATCCAAATGACTTAACACCCTCATGAATTATTTATTTAATATTAATGTTAAAATATTTTAATAAACATAAAATCCAAAAGATTTAGACTTTTAAATTGCTGTTAATTCAGTAAATGAAATTTTTTATCAAAAAAATCTGTGAGTTTTCCCAGCGCCCCTAATTTGCTTCCTCCATTGCTAAATTTCCATTGCCGAGCTTGCCTTTCCGGTTTATGTTGTTTGTAGTGGTTTGCTATAGCTTTATAGTTTTTTTTGTGTTTAATTGAAAATGTAATTATTTGGGGTGAACTAAGACCTATGTTTTTTCATCAACTGACCAAGAAGAGACAAGGCTATTGTAAAGATTGATTTAAAAAAAAGAATATAAAAAGTAAATTAATGGATAATTAGTAGCAATGCAAATATAACTCATAGTTCATAGTTGATGAATGGATAACCAACAATTCATGGGAGATAACAAGAAGAATGTGAGATAAAAAAAAAAAAAGAATATAAAAAATAACTCATACTTGATAAATGGATAACAAAAAGAATGTCCCCAAATTTGTGGAAAAATGGACTTTGGAGCGGAGAAAACATAGAAGAGCTCTTACAAGGATCAGTCTACTAAGTACATTCAAAAGGCATAAAACCCAACTTGAGAGCCTCTGTTTCATTTTATCTAAGAGTTCCTGCCAAGAGGCTTTCTTCAGCTTCCCCACCCCAAGAAGGACTCCAAGTTAAGGACTCCAAGTTACTTAGAGGGAATCATCCCTCTCTCGAATCCCATGATCCGGATAATGTTCCTGTGAGTAACGGCAGCAGTATTCAAGAAATAGACTTGGGATTTATTAGGATATACCGCTAGACCAGAAGCCTTAACAAAGAGGGGTAGGCTCATTTTGAAGCTTTGCATATTTTTGGACTGAAGGGTGAAGGGTGTCTCATAAGCATCCAAATAGCCCAACCGAGTAGCTAATACGGTTAGCTTTTGTAATAGGGTGTCCTCTACAAATTGCTGGTGTGTCTGAAGGTTTATATACATTTTAACAATATACTTCAAGATAATGCTCTTTCTAAAACAATTCTACATTTAACAAAAAGAATATCTATATCTATGAATAAATAACTTTAAACCTTTTAACTAAAAAATATAAAAAATAAAAAAACAATTTCTATTTCATAATTATTTCCCAACCATTTAATGCTTATGGACTTAATCCAGCTATCGACTTAATCCAGCTATCGACTTAATCCAACTACAAACTATATAAATGTGCTAGTATTTTATATAACACATAATTGAAATTAGTTTTTTTCAAATCTTTTCATCATAGACGGTGCATGAATACTTCAAATTTGATCACTGCTTAGAACAAACATCTATGCAGAAGATAATTGATTCGATGGAGGGTGGACTTCACAAAGTTCCATTCTCATTTCCACGCTAACTCGATCTCGTCTAATTCACAATCTTCAGCCGACGGAAACGGTGATATTTCTCGATATCATTACAAGGCAGCTGAAGGTTCGAATTTAGTTAAGACGTTATTTTATCAAGCTAGATATTAAAGAAGCAAAATTTCTCTGATGGACCATCTTGCACAATCTCGAATGAGCAAGTCCTCAAGAAATGGCAATGTTGGTATAATCTATTAACTTCTTCAGCTGCCGATTTGAAATACTGCTAGCCGTTTTTATGCAAATTTGGTATTTGGATTGTTGTGTTAGTTATGGTAGCAGCAGTATTCGATGTAGCTTCCAGAAGGGCGTTAAGACCTGCATCTACATGAGCATATTTTATAATGGTTTTAAATAGATCATGAATCTGAGTTTTTTTGTGTTTATGAATACTGTAGAAAAACAGTCTTATTCGTGAATGCTGTATCATTACTTTTATGTGCTTCTATCCTCCTTCATATTGATATCAGAGCGAGAAACACAGTGGTCCTATCTTATCCTGCCGAAATCCACAAGTGGTGCACATACTCCCATTCCCAGAAAACAATTCCCTGTTATCAGGTTATTGGTTTGCAGGCATGGCGACGAGCAGCAACATCTCAGCTTTAAATTCCGATATTCACAGGTGAGAACTATGCTTTTTGGGCTATCAAAATGAAGACCTTGTTTTGTTCACAGGATCTTGTAGCCCAAGATCAAGCAGCCTACTAGGCTTTGTCTCCAGCTCAAAAGGACCGCTCAGAGATAATAGGAAAAGAATACAAGACACATGCTTTTAATTCAATAAGCATTGGATGAATCTATTTTCCATAGGGTTGCAGCAGCAACTAGATCCAAGAGGGCATGGGATATTTTAGAAACGGCTTCTGAGGGAACAATGAAGGTGAAAGTGGTTAAATTTCAAATTCTTAAAACAAGTTTTGAGAGTTTGAACATGAAGGATTCTAAATCTATAGACGAATTTCTGTGCCAAGCTATGAATGTAATTAATCAGATCACATGGAGATGAAATAACTAATCACAAGACTGTAGAAAAGATTCTATAGTGCCTACTTGGTAAATTTCATATCGTTGTAGTAGCTATTAAAGAGTACAAGTATCTAATACAGCTATCTGTAGATGACCTGATGAGATCTATGTTATCCCACGAATCCAGATTGAATAGGAGTAATGATTCCTCTTTAGAAAATGAATTTATATCGCAAGTTTCATCCAATAGAGATAGAGTAAGATCAAGATTTAAAAGCATCGGCAGAAATAAGATTCACAGTGATGGAAAGAGCAGTCCAGATCAAGGTAGAAGAACAAATCAGCCCAAATTCAGTGTTTTTATTGGTCATAATATAAAAAGGAAACAAACAGATCTCAATAAAAATAAAAAACATAAAATTTTCAAATATGTCTAAAAGCAATTCCGAGTCATTGTTTATTACCCTCATTTTCGTCAAGTGAGCCCTAGTTATGTCTGACTTTTACATAGTGGGTGTAGTAACTGAATGAAAGTATAGACCTTTTGCAAGTTTAGATAATTTTGTTAAGACAGTAGTCGAGTTGGGTAATGATTATATGGTGACAGTGATGGGTAAAGGTGTGCTTAATATTTTTCACAAAACATGGCGAAAGAAAGTGTAAAGAAAGTGTATTGGCATTTTAATTTTGTGTTGGTCACAAAGTTTTTTTTTTTTAAGATAATGTGTTTATTATATTGGATATAGACTCGGGGAGCATAGCAAGGGGTAAAGTAGAAATGTTAAAGATACTTAAATCCGATGGGGGTGGAAAATACAATTCTAATGAATTTTTAACTTTTGCATATATCATGGAATTATAATGAATATGGCGTGAATCCAAAAGCATGTGAAAAGGTCATGCACCTCTCTAATGTATACTAGGTAGAAGTACAAGTGTCTTCAATGTATATTCTAAATTGATGTCCTATTAAAAGGTGTAGGCACAAAGTTCCATCAAGAATTATGGAGTCACAAGAATTGCAATATATCTCACTTAATAATTTTAATGTGTGGCATCATCACATGTGCAAGAAGAAACAAGAAGAAATCTAGATGATAGAGGAGAAAAATGTGTATATATTAGTTATGATGAGAATTCAAAATCCTAAAAGTAGTACAATCTCATTACCAAGAAGGTAATCATTAGCAAAGATGTCCAATTAAAAGAAGAAGAAGCATGAGATTGAAGTGTTGATAGATCAATTACAGCTGCAATAACAATATCTCAAAATGAAGAAGAATCAAAAGAAAAAACACATGCAAGGTGGTAAACCAACACGAAAACCCCAAGAATGAGTAATAGGCTCTCCAATGATGTAGTATCTACAAATCAGATTTCAGAGATATTAACTTCAGACATAGATTTGGTGCAGAAAACTGTCAAATTAGGTGCTAGAAAATTACTAGTTTTGACTGAAAGGGATTCTACACTAAATGTACTCAAAGCTCAGACACCAGTGTAATGTTCTGTATATGATATACATATCAGAAAAAAATATTACTGCAACTTTAATTAAATTTCTGATCAGATACTTGCATACAAACAGTAAAACTTTGGACTAGGAAGACAAGGTGTTTTGAATGAGAGATTTGTAGGAAGGGAAGTAGGCAGAGGGAGGCAACCAAGGTAGGTTTCAGAACATTGAATTCATATTCCCTAACACATTTACGTCGGGGACCATTAAGGTTTCAGAGTAAACTATGCAGAGCTTAATCCCTTGCTTTTGGGTCACCCAACCGTGAAACTAAGAAGACTTATTTATTCATTTCGACTAGGGGCTTAGGGAAAGGCACAGATATGTTGTCTAACATTTATACAGAAAAAAATAAGGTTTTGGATAGCTTGGGACATTTTTTGAGTATTTTGGGAATTTTAGGAGGGATTTAAGAAAATTAGGCAATTTTAGCCTAGGGAGGCCTTCCACAGTGGAGGCTGCTCAAACCTTGTATGAATCCAATAAATTTTTAGTAAGAGAATATGTATGCATATAGGGATATTTAATTGAATCACAACAACTTTCAGAATAGAAATTGAATGGACAGAACTCACAGAATTGAAGAAATAGATACACTATTCAATTTTAACTAGTGATGTAGCTAGGGTGTACAATATAGCATGAAATTCATAACAGAAATGTATCAAGACTGATAAATGAAATTTACAAAAACTAATACAACTTATATGAACATATTCACCACTCATAATCAATCTCATGGACATTACTCAATTATTCTTCCATTAGACTAATCAAATCCCTCATTTTCATGGAAAATTAAGCTCATACAAGGAAAAATAATTATTTGAGCTGATTGGATAGTAATATTACAATATGAAAAAGATATTAAACAATATTTATAAGTTGATACACATCAAAAATAAATATATTGACTGTCCACTCCATTAGAGGACTCAAAATGGTGGGCAGGAGACCCAAAACTTGACAACAGAAGGGATGAGAGCATAGGTGAAACTTGGGCTTCACTAGAGCTCTAATTTACTAAATATGATGGATGGAATAAGTGACTAATCTGATCATTATGAGCTGGCCATCATGTGCTCCACACCTATAATGAGAAAAGAATGGGAGGAAGAAGAATGGGGAAGGAAGGAATTAGGGCACATCTCCCAATGACTAAGGCACAACACTCAACTGAAGCAATGCTTCACATAAACATGAATCAATAATAATCTAAACTAGTAAATGGATATTGAATTCCCTTTAAAAATATTCCTGGGTGACTTGTTTAGTAGGTGTAGGTGATAGGTGACCTGTGAGAGCAAGTCATCCACATAGAAACCCTAACCATGGCCAAGTCATGCACCCTCCCTAAGTAATTGGAAAGTAGGGGCCATGCGAAGATGTTTCCCTGTCTAATTCATCCATAAAACTTATCAACTATGCCCTCCTTTGTCAAAAGATTCCTTCTTTCTGTATCACAGCTTTTCTGTGTCTCCAAAAGGGAACTGCACCCTCCTTTGTCAAATGTTTCATACTTTTACTACCACCTCTTTTTTTAGTCTCCAAAAGCAAACTGTGCCCTCCTTTGTCTAATGTTTCTTGATTTTATCTCTGACTTCTTTTCTGTGGCTTTCGGGCACTTTCCCTTTTCCTCCTTGGTTGCTTTTGTCATAGAGTTTCCAATTATTTGACCTTGGCAAGTTGACTTGCCCAATGTGCCCCCTGACATGGAAAGCTCATTTCCACATAATTAAATTGTATAATAAATAATAATGATAAATAAAAAACAAGTACCTCCCTTAATAATATTTATTTATAAAAAATTCCCTAGGAAATTTAATTAATTCCACTTAGTCCTCCTAGGTGTTTAGCATGGTCCACGCTTTTGCTGGTCAATTATGTGGGGACATGACAGTCCTCCCCTACCAAATTTGCTTGTCCTCAAATAGAAGCACTCCAGAGTGCTGGAAATTTGTGTACAGTGTAGGAGAACTGGAGCATGAACTCATGTGCAAAAAATGGTTGACTTGCTCCATCAAGCCAACATGTAAAGTTTCTCCAAAACAAGCAATGAAAGGGTCCCATTCCTTGCATTGCACCTCCTTCAGTGAGAATTCCTTCCAACACGACTTATCAGACAAAACTATGCATGGATCCCATTTCCTCAAATGTAAGTATCCAAACATTAGTATCCAACATAAAAATTTATCATCACAGGAAATGAGATTCCTAGTGTGGAAATCATATCACTGCACTAAAAATTGGAAATTCTCAATGCAAAATTGGAAATATGTGAGATTTCCCCACTCACCATAAAGTTCTTTATGTTCTTTATGCACATCAATATTGAATCTCAGAGTGATATTGCTGCAATGATATAGGTGTGAGTCCCATGTCCCAAGATAATTATGGGCATCCTCCAACAACCATAGGTTCCCATGTTGCTCACATAACATGTAGGATGTGTCTACTGAAAATTATATGGTGTAAGAAAAAGGTACACCCTCCAAGGTGCATAACTTCAACAAGTATCTACCCATTCCTTCCATACATACATAAACCTTTTATTGGTGATTCATATAGGATGTGATCATACATCTTTACCATGATGAATTCTTCCACCCATAAAGGTAGATCGTGAAGTATTTCTTCCAAGACTTGAATGTCAAACCATGCTTCACCCATGCAAGAGAGAAAGGTGCACCCATGAAACTTCATTTCATTTTTATCAATAAGTGATTGGATTTCACCTTGTGCGAGATTTCTTCTTGCATGCGCAGATGACTTCAACCTTCCATGAATGTAAGATGGACATTTCTTATTGGGTGATTCAAAATATTCCATGTAATGGTACACCCAAACCATGGAGGGATGATAATAGGGGATGTATGGTGGTTGCATAATGCTTCTTGGTTGTTTGACCCATTTCAAGGAAATTTCATGTAGAAAAAAACCTTTATGGCATGAACAAAGAATAATTTTTCTTCCCAAGGTCTCCATTTCAGTGAGGCATCTATCCACCCATTCAATACAAGGATAAGCACTTTGGTTTTCTGATTTGCATGGGATGCAATCAGCCACATATTCTAAAGTGAAATTTCCTTTCCACATAGGAATCTCAAGGGGTCCTTCTTCCATAGCATGCCTCAAGATACATTCTTTACATTCACAAGCTAGGCTTGTGCAACCTTGGGCTTCCATTTCCACTATGTGCTCACTTATCCAATCTTTGAACAAATAAGTATATGTGGTTGTGGATATGAATGGTATATCCTCCAAAGGGTACTTCTGCAATGAGAGAAGTGATTGATCAATATATTCTGTGCCATCTTCCTTTACCAATACTTATAGATCTAAACTTTTCTCATTCCCATCCTCCACCGGAGATTCGTCCATTATGCCCAAAAAAATTCCTTCCATGCAACATGAAAGGTGTGACACCTTAAACTTATTTTGAAGGTGATAGATCTGCAACTTTACCTCTCAAATGGATCTTTGTGTGCTCTTCAATGAGTTACTGGTGATCTCCAAATCATGATTGAGTCTGTTAGATTCTTCTTCCTCCTTCTTGAGTGCAATGTGGTACATCTCAGCTGTCATGAGGAGATCATGTCTATTAGATAGTAGGCTCACATAGCTCCTCTTCATCTTTTCCATGCCTTGTTTCAGTGCTATGCACTCCTCCAAAAAGGCCTCTCCTTCCATCTCTCCACCAGAAGCTTTCCAACAACATATTGCCACCAAGGCATTGATGTCAACAAGGTTTTTCAGGGCCGCCATAAGATACTCTCTCTCCTCCTTTAGTCATCCACTCAAATGATGGAGATCACAAAGAAGATCCTCCACCAAGGTTTCTTCTTCTAATAGATTACATCTAGGACCATTTTTCTTGTGGCATGGATCCACAACACAAAACTCATTTTCAGCATACAAGTCAGCCTTTGGATTTTCTACAAAATCACTTCCATGATGTGAAGTGGAGGGTATCTCTGAAGGATCGAATGACATGTGATCTGGAAAAAAATCAGAAAGCATCTCATGCCTTGGCATTTCAGCTTCATCATGCTGCAAGAGATTCCAAAATTCTAAACTGTGTCTATCGCTTTGCATCATATTTTTCTCCTTCAAATTTCCTAGTTCACATCCAGCTGGTGGGGGATTGCCTTCCACTTCCTTAGGGAGTTGAGATGATATATTCAGATATGATATTTGTTCTTATTTTGGATCTTATCCAAAATATCCATTATCACCATTGGAAAAATCACCTTGATTTGCACCAATTTTGTGTTCACCAACAGAGAGACTTGGAGTAAATTCATCTCTCTCGCAATTGTCCTTCATCTTACAGTCCTCAGATGCAAGTGAAGACTTTTATCCTCCCAAGGATCAGATGTTTGTACGAGAACATGTCTGCTGCTAAAATAATAGCCTTCATGGTACATGTTCTTCACTTTATCCTCTCCCTTTATAGATGCTTTGGTGGCTTGCTCCTCCACCAAATTTTCTGGTTCACACCTAAGCTATGTGGCCTTGTTTTCTTGTTCATTATGTGGCTTAGGAGGTGACTGTAAATCTAATTTGTGTAGCTCTTTTGGATCTGATCCAAAATATGTCTCACCACCCATACATGAGCCAACACTTTGAGAAATGATATGGAGATAACCCACCCAAAAAACTGAAGTTCCTTCATCTTCACCTCCTTCGCCTATGCAACCACCTTCTGATGATTTGCACTTCAACTCATGGATATTTTATTTTCCTTTATCACTTGAAGAACTGAGTGAATCATGTCCCTTTTCCATGTCTGACAATGGATTTGGGACCTCATCCTCTTCTTCATCCTTCCCATCCAGATGGTTTGGACCAACATGCCCTTCTTCTTTTTCCTCATCAATACTTCCATCAGAAGCACTACATGTTTCTTCCTCTTGAAGGTCTATTACCTTCTCCTTTGAAGGGTGGTTTGTTAATGGCTCTTTCTTCTGCAAGAAACTTGATGAAACTTCACTCTCTGGAATAGTACTCATGTTACCATTTTTGGAGGATCTGCTAGAAGAACACCCAAACAATATCATAATGTTTGGACCAACAGATGTCTTTCTTGCATCTTCATTTTTGGCTTCTCTTTCTTCTTCCTTACTCACGTAGTTGGAACAACTTGGTTCCTCTATGTATGATTTGATTATCTTGAAAGAATTCTCATTCACATCCTTGGGTTCAAATCCAAATCTGAAATAAAAATAATCTTTTAAAGGAATGAATTTACCATAGGGTATCCACTTAGTGAAACTATGTTATAGCGCCTTCGTTCATGGGATATTAATGAATACCCCTAATTTCACTAGATATTGATAATTACCTACAAAAATTATTTTGTTGAAACCCCCTCCCTACATATTTCCAATAAAAAAATACCTATTTTTATGACATATTCCCTATTTTTACTAGAAACCCATTTTTATACCCCCCAATACCTATAAACCCCCCATACCCTACTTCTCACCCCCCAATACCTACAATATATTGACCTTATTTTCACAATTAAAAAACTCCCATTTATGAATGAACGTGATAATATATTTCTCAACAAGGTGAATCCCTCGTGGAATTTACAAATCTCTTCCCCGAAGGCAAGATACTCTTGGTAGTGGTGGGGCAAGTTTTCACAATTACATCTATCATCTTTGCTAAATCATTCTTGGAATTAGCCACCGGTGGTTCAACAATTCTATCTTCATACTCCTCATTTTCACAGAAGTAAGCATCATGTTCTCTTGACATCTGAAATCCATCATTAACATAGATCACCTCCTCTTCTTCAACAAACTGATCAAAGTCACCATCTTCAACTACTAGTACAATTCTCATGGTTGCAACTTGAATTGGCGATATGCAAAATTTCTTCACTGAGAACTTACTTTACACAAGGGTGGAGGAAATTTCTCTGATACCATTGTAATATCCCTAAATCAAATTTCAGAGATATTAACTTCAGACAAAGACTTGGTGCAGAAAACTGTCAAACTAGGTGCTAGGTAATTACTAGTTTTGACTAAAAGGACTCCACTGAAAGGGATTCTTCACTAAATGTACTCAAAGCTCAGACAGAAGTGTAATGTTCCAGATCAGATATACATATCAGAAAACAAATATTGCTGCAACTTTAATTAAATTTCTGACGAGAGACTTACACACAAACAGTAACACTTTAGACTAGGGAGACAAGGTGTTTTCAATGAGATATTTGTAGGCAGGGAAGTAGGAAGAGGGAGGAAACAAAGGTAAATTTTAGAAAATTGAATTCATATTCTCTAACACATTTATATTGTGGAACATTGATTTTTCATATTCCACTATGCGAAAACTTAACCACCTGCTTATGGGTCACCCAACCATGAATCTAAGAAGACTTATTTAGTCCTTTCGACCAAGGGCTTGTGGAAAGGAAAATATATGTTGTATGGAATTTATACAGCATAAAATAATTTTTGAGACAATCTGGGAGAGTTCTGGAGTAGTTTGGGAAGCTTAGGAGTGATTTGGGAAAATTAGGCAATTTTGGCTTCGTGAGGCCCTGCGCAGTGGAGGCTGCTCAAACCTTGTATGACTCCAATTAATTTTCATTATGAGAGTTTATATGAACTAAGGGGTATACTATTGACTCACAAAATCTTTCAAAATAGAAATTGAATGGACAAAACTCACATAATTGAAGAAACAACTAGACTAGTCAATTTTAACTAGTGATCTAGCTAGGGTGTACAATATAGCATGAAATTCGTAACATAAATGTATCATACTGGAAAAATGAAATTTAAAGAGTCTAATACATATTATATGAACATATTCACTACTCAGAATCAATCTCATGGCCATCACTCAATTATTCTTTCACTAAATTGATCAAATCCCTCATTTTCATGGCAATTTAAGATCATACAAGGAAAACTAATTATGTGAGCTGATTGGATAGTAATATTACAATATGAGAGAGATATTAAACAATTTTTATAATATAATACACATCACAAATAAATATATTGATTGAGCACTCCATAAGAGGACTCAAAATGGTGGGCAAAAGGCCCTAAACTTGACAACAAAAAGGATGAGAGCATAGGTGAACTTTGGGCTTCACTGGAGCTAAACTTTACTGAATATGAAGGCTGAAATAGGTGATTGATCTGATAATTAGGATCTGAACATGATGTGCTCCACACCTACAATGAGAAAAGAATGGGAGGAAGAAGAACAGGGAAGGAAGGAATTGGGGCACATCTACCAATGATTGAGGCACGACACTAAGCTGAAGTAATAATTCAAATCAACATGAATCAATAATAAGCCAACCTAGTAAATGGAGCTTCAACCCCATTTAAATAGATTCCTTGGTAACTTGTTTAGCAGGTGTAGGTGATAGGTGGTATGTGATAACAAGTCATCCACATAGAAACACTAACCTTGGCTAAGTCATATGGCCTCCTTAAGTAAATGGAAAGTAGGGGCCATGTGAAGATGTTTCCCTATCCAAGTCATCCATAAAACTTAGCAACTGTTCCCTCCTTTTTCAAAATTTTCCTTCTTTTCCTATCACATATTTTTTGAGTCTCCAAAAAGGAAACTGCGCCCTCCTTTGTCAAATGTTTCATTCTTTTACTATGACATCTTTTATACGTCTCCAAAAGGAAACCATGTCCTCCTTCGTCTAATGTTTCCTACTTTTATCTTTGACTAATTTTATGTGTTTTTGTCATAGAGTATACAATTATTTCACCTTGTCAAGTTGACTTTCTCAATGCCCCCCTTGACAGTTCAAGCTCATTTCCACATAATTAAATTGCATAATAAATAATAATGATAAATAAAAATCAAGTACATTCCTAAATAATGTTTATCTAGCAAAATTTCACTAGGCAATTTAATGAATTCCACTTAGTCCCCCTAGGTGTTTAGCATGTTCCACACTTTTGCTAGTCAATTAGGTGGGGACATGACAAATGAGATATTCGTTAATTGATCTAGGTGGATTTGTGAACGCTACAAAATTAATGGTCTCAAATGCTCATGGGAATGATACCATTGTGTAGATATCCGTGATAGCTTTCCAATATTGCTTGAATCACCTCAACCATATGTTATATGAGGAAAATATGATGTTCTAATGTTTTATGGAAACAGGTAAAATTTTAAGCAAGCCTTCCCATATGATCATGTGGCACCACTCCCAGGGTTCCATGTGGGAGGTCATACAGATGACATGGAAAGATGATAGAGTGATAGGTGGCATAGTCATACTAAATTGGAAATGACACATGGAAACCATCCCTTTGATGTGGAAGATAGGTGGCAACTGACATGCCAATCATACAGTCAAGGTGGCAAACAGGTTGAGCAATGAGAAGTTAACACATGGCAATCATACAATTGATAAGGAATTTAGGTAGTAAGGTGACATGACATGCTGATGAGACCAGTGACTAGATGTTGACTTTGCATGGATGATTGTGTGGTACAATCCCTATTCAATATGTGGCAAGGTTGTACACTTCCATATACACATGTGGACCAATTAAATGGTTCCATGTGGCATATTAGAGAAGCGCAAGGTGGGGCACTGTTAAATTGGGTTGGTAGCATATTTTCTATTTAAAATATAGTGCTATAACTATGTATGAGGTTGTGGGGATCAAGGTCTCAAATATCGACTTCCTGACAATATTCCAGCAACCAAGCCAACAGACCATGCTTAGTTCATGGTTAGTTCCTCTAGCAAACCTAGTTTTTTACCATAGTTGAATAGAGGTCAGGAAGGGGTTAGGATGACCCCCACATATTTAACCACGACAATGGATCCCGAGACAACATGGATTTTGTAGAGAGTACAATACAGATCACTATGTAGGGCATAGTATTAAATTTGTGCCAAGGGGGAGTCCCGAGCATCTATTCAGAACCAAGTCAATTTTATATTCATTTTTCTCATAATTTTCAGAGGAATTCAATGATAAACTTTGTTTCTGAGTTTGAATAGAAAGAATGAAGTGTGTCTTTATATTTTTCATTGTAATTCTATTTTATGTACCTTCAACATTTTTGAGCATTATGAGAGTGGTCTCACTATTTGGAAGTGGACCTGGAGATGTAGCCCAACATGGTTGAGCTTTGTTAACAACCTTTATGTGATGTTTTTCAGTTTGTTTTCCTTTTTAGTATTTTATTTTTAGCACTTTGATTCCACCTTTCATTTAAGGAAGAAAATTGAATCAAATCTATGGATGAAGAGATGGATTGCATTGAAAGGAATGAAACATGGGAGCTAATAGATATTCCTAAAGGTAAAGATTGCATAGGAATCTAATGGGTCTATAAGGCCAAGTTCAATGCAAAAGGAGAAGTCAAAAAAGTATAAAACAAAATTATTAGTAAAATTTTTTGAACAATAGCATGGAATTTACGATAGTGACACCTTTGCACTAGTTGCAAGGCTTCAAAATGTCAAAATTGTGTTATTGACCCAACAACACAAACCAATTGGAAATTTTATCATAAGGATATCAAATCCACATTTATGAATTATTTTTCAGAAGAAGTGGTGTATGTGGAACAACCACCAGATTATAAATTATATGGGCATGAAGGCAAAGAATATAGATTGAAAAAATATTAAATTGATTATCTCATCAACAATGGATTTATTAAAAGTATTAGTGAGCCTAAACTATATACAAAACTAAATGAGCAAGGTCAAATTTTGATTGTGTTTTTATATGTTATGGTATAATATTTATTGGACATCAATCCATCCATATTTTCAAAACAACCATGAACAAAGAGTTTGAACTGAGAGATTTAGGATTAATAAGATACTCTCCAAATTTTGGAGTTTCTCAATGAGAGAATGACATTTTCATCTTTAATTCAAGTATGTCAAGGATGTGTTAAGGATATTCTAAAAGGTGAATCACAAACCAACACCAAATCCAATTGCAACATGAGTTAAACTTGAGCCAACTTTGTATAAAATGCTCATTGGAAGCCTAATGTATCTCACAGACACAGAGCCAAATATAATGTTTATGGGTAGTATAGTTTCAAGGTTTAGGGAGTCTCCAAAATACTCACATTGGCAAGTTCAAAAGAGAATACTAAGATATGTAGCATGAACAATAAAATATGGAATACAATACTTTAGAGTTAATGATTTTAATTCGATGTGCTATATGACAGAGATTTTGAAGGAAATATCACTAACATAAAGAGCACCTCCATATATGTTTTTCAGTTTGGATCGGCATCACTCTCATGAACATCAAAGGAGCACCCTATCATGAAAAATTCATGACTGAAGCATAGTATGTAGTATCAATTTCAGCCGCATGTCAAGAAGTTTGGATGTGTCTAGTATTGATATATTTATTACTTAATTAGGAAAATAAACTCGATTGTTTTGTGATAACAACTCTGTAATTTCATTATCAAATAATAAGGTTGTTCACAAGAGACCAAACACAATAATACTAGGTATTATTAAATCAAAGAATTAGTGAATAATGGATAAATACATTCACAAAGCTATTAACCAAAGAGAAATTTGAACATCAAAGATAGAATTTGGGCATTATGGATATCAAAGAAGCTACTCGAGAAACTAAGAGGGGCTATTGGATTGATGTACTAATTTGTCATACCTTTTGATTTTAAATACTTCTAACATTTGTACGTAATTTGGTTTTTTGGTGTTTGTGTAATTTATGGTAGTGATCGGTGTTCAAACCTCCATTTGTCAAATAATTTTTTAGATGCTTTTGGACCGAACATGATATATAAAAGCAAAGTATTTTCTGGTTGCTCTAGTATTTCGTTCTATGAGTTTTTCTTGGTGTTTGAATGTTGTAGAAAAAAAGAGTTTCGTGAGTGAATGTTGTATGATTATTTATTTTTTCCTCCATCCTCCATGCTACATAACAACCAGTCATTCAAATGGAAGTTCAAGAATCTAAAAAAATGGTAGCATTGGCACCATATCCATAGCCGCAAAGAGAAAGTTCGGTGAACCTAAATATGAATCTGATATCCTATTCCCTGAATACCAAAGTCAATAAAATTGTGATATGTTTGTAATAATACTTGTTATGAGTTTATATTGTCATTATTCTCAACCCTAGAAAACTATGTCTGGTTGATGTTCATAAAATTCTAGTGATGTTACATCCAAAAGCAAATTTATAAGGCTAGCCAATTTAGAATAGGAAGGAGAGTATACTTGCTAGATCCAATATTGTTGTTCGATGGATAAATTATTTATTTCTAATTTCATGCACTGTTTAGACTATTAATTATTGTTAGTACAAGAATTGACATCTAGGATGTTGCAGGAAAGAAGAAAATTTATGAAGGACAATATGCTTAATTGAATATGGTTGTTGGATCGACAAGAAGATAATATCTACATACTATCAAGTTTCCACTGAAATAATAATTCATACATAAATTAACATCTAGAATATCATTCCACCAAGTGGGATACACAACAACCAAAATGCCTCATTATTTTGGTGTTTGTCTTCTTAACTATGGTCAAAACGTGCTTGAAATTTGCAGTTTGCTCAATTTTGTATTTTCAACAATCACAATTATCTATCCTAAACTAAATGCCAGTTTTTTAAACTACCCAAATTGTTGCAATCATGATTTGAGCAATCCAAATTACACTTTCAATCATTCTTATGTTGGCTTATGGGGGCAGACCCGGGTTTACTATAATCAACAAACAACACCCCTAGCTCACTGGCCCTTTCGGTGACAGACTGCAAAGTGGCCTGAAGTCTCACCCGAAGTGACTCTAATGGGTTGGCCAAGGACTCAAGTGTCTTGGACCAGGTTTTGTGGCGATCCTACTTGCGACTCGCAGCTCGTCTAGCTGCGGGGTCTCTTTCTCTGCGCGTCGCATGACCTTCTACTCACATCACGCGATCTCCTCATCTCCCAGATCTTCTAGCCACGAGATATTCCTTTATACTGTCTTGCGGTCCTTCTCTATGTCACGCACTTTCCCTAACTCACGATATCTCCAGCCTTATCGCACCGTCGCGCACCGTGCGACATGCAGCTCCTGCCCAACGCTAAGTCCTCCACCAGTGGTATCACGCACCACAGCTCCTCTACCGGTGTGGTATCACCTATCTGTGATATCCTACCTCCGTAGTTTAGCACACTTATCATTTCTCATGTCGACGTGCAAGAATTAACATACAAGGCTATTCGATACTGCAACTAGTGACTGTTTCACACAAAGCATAAATGAACCATATACAACATGCCAAAGACTTTGAATTAAGTTTATCCTTCTATATTGTTGTGAATTGATTAACACATTCATTCATTAAACTGTAACCAAAATCCATGAAATGAGTGAGAACTGCATAAGTAAACATAACACATAAACCAATCACATAACACTTGATTTTAATGTGGTTCACCTCCAGGATGGAAGTTACGTCCACAAAACTATGTTTTTCTTATAGCTCAGGGGAAGGTAAAACACAGTTCTGCTGCACCGCATATGTAGCTCAAGATCTTCTCTCTTAGATATCTTTTCTCTCTATATTGCTCTCCTACAATATACTATTCCCTCTCTGTCAATCCCTGCAGATTGTTACATGCATACTCTATAAGCCAGCTACTGGTTACAGTAAGATTGCTACCGCTAATAACAGAACTAGAGCTTGACTTTTACAACTGTCTAACAATCTACAAACACCTAACAACTGGGCAAACCCGCTAATGTCCAACCCTTTACAATACAAAATGTATCCCTTTATAGGCAGCCGAAGGTCTTGCCATTACAACACTGTGGGCCTGTCCCAACAGTAACCCAAAACCCTAACTAGTGACAGTAGGCCATATCTGTACTTGAGGTAGCCGCTTTTTGTCACACCATAGCTCTCTGCAGTCTTCCATGCTTCCCGGCACTGATCATGGGTACTATGCACTGCTTCTCTTTTCTGTCCTTCGTCTTCGATGATTTAGCCTCGTTGCTCCTTCTCCTTTATGAGGGTCGCTGAGCCCTCCTGTATTTCGCCGCTACCTTCAATGCAGTGGGTGAGCTCTCTCTTCTCGGTCGCTCATGTACCATTGCCTTTCTTGACTTTTTTATATTAAAAGTCATGGTTTCCGGATCTGCTCTGCAACTGGAAACATGCTACGGCGTCGTAGCTCTGTCTTATCTTCTTTCCGCCAAAACTTATCTCTCCACTAAACTAGCAGCTTCTTCTATAGCTGCGGGACCCTGCTCCAACAGTACCCTAACACTTACTTGTGGCTCGTCCCCGAGCCACTATCAACGGGCTTCTCCTGCTGTAGCTTTGCCTTGGCTTCCTGCGAAGTCCTCTGCAACCTGTCTTGAAGTCCTGCGACTTCCTTCTGCATCACTTCGACACGCTCTTTGTATTTTTTGTAACTTGGTTCGCTGGGCTCTCTTACCCTTCCTGTCCGATGTCATGGTCTCGCTCTCTTCGCTCCTGAAACCTTTTAAGAGCCTTCTAGTGTTTGAGAGGTTTTCCATAGATATCCTTTCTTCTCTATCTATGTTAGAACTTTTATCACAAGGAAAATCTGTATCTTCCCACCTTCTCAAACATTTCATTCAGTCTGGAGCCTTGTATATGAAAGGGATACAAACCATGAGTTCCGTTCTGAGAACAAGCCTTTGTCTATGTTCTGGAATTCCATCGACTGCTGGGTTTGCTGTCTTCTTCCACTTCTCTTCTCTTTGAGGTGCTCCAGGTACACATGCTTCCTCTGATCGTCAGATTTTCCTTTCATTGCCTTCGCAATCTCTTGTGTTTCTCTTAGCTAATCAGATAGGTCGACGACCTTCTCCCGTTGCTTTCTTTTTCTCATTTTTACTTTCCGCCTAGCGGGAGATTTCTTCTCATCATTGTTCTGCTCTGCTTTCTTATCTTCAATGATCGGCTCGACGTTCTTCTTCTCGTTAGCAGAGACTTTGGTGACAACTTCTACTTTTGGCGTTTGATTCTTCATCCTTAGCGGCTATCTGACCTGTGATTTACTTAATTTCACAACACTGGGCGGCGTCGCCATGGAAGACCTACGGACACCAGGGTCGAAGCATCTCGGCATGTCTTCTAGAGGTTCATCCTTGAATAGAACCGTCTTAGTACAAAACGGCGGACGTGCAATGGCTGCAAATTCTGAAAATCACAGCACTCTGTAATGAACTTAGCTCTTCACAGGGAATTCTTAACAATGCACTCTATAGCTCTCAGTTTTTCTACAAACGTAACCATCCCAATTGAATACTTTCTGCTTTTATACTCAATATGATAATCCCGAACGCAACGGTCATCTAGGCTGAACCCGTCGGTCGTCATCAATGCCTAGACAAGACCACACCTGTCATCTAATCCTTAATAAATGAGGAAATCCAATCGAATTTCCCTCGAAGCATGTGTGTATAGACACCGGTCTCATCGGAGATTTTCCAAAGCTGGAAAAATTTATTATACTACTGCCAAATCTACGGTAAGATATACCGGTCATTGCCTTATTAACCACTTGTCAGATGCTGACTTGACTGGCTCTTTGTCGGTTACAAAACTGAGTACGTGGCATGGGGAAACATCGTACTGCCGCGATGCGACTCCGCATCACCTGCGTAAAACAATACTACTTTTTTTTTTTTGAACCGACCTGATACGATTCCTCATACTTAGAATAATACCTGCCGATGTAGACTAGTTCCCGGTGCGATGCCTCCTTTCAACTACACGGGACATCTGCACCACCATAAACTGGCTAATCTAGGGCTGAGAGGTGGGGTGGCTATCACTATAAAGCTTAAGACTACTGCCATTAATCCATGTGGGCAGAATCTCCCCATTCAGCTAGTTGAGCTGAACGGTACCTCCCTCTGTGACTTGCTGTATCTGATATGGCCCCAGCCAATGCATCTTGAACTTTCCTGGAAACTTAATGAATTTGCTGTCATAGAGGAGCACTAGGTCTCCGATATGGAAAGTCTTACTCTTAATGTGTCTGTCGTGCCAAGCTTTTTCTCATGCCTTCTGCACTTTCTGATGGAATCCGATGATGAATCTGTCTTCTTCTAAGGCAAGCAGCTGTGCTAGCCTTTCCTCCACTGTGTCTGTATCAGTCATCCCAGTAATCTGAGCGATTCTTAAGCTGGGAATAATATACTCCATAGGCATAACAGCCTCTTGTCCATACACCAAGCTGAAAGGTGTGTGTCCCGTAAGTTTCTTGCATGTGGTCCTGTACGACCATAATACAACGTTAACTCTAAGGTCCCAATCATTCCTTTGGCTATTGCAGATCTTAGTAACAGCATTTTCTAAAATCTTATTAAAGGCCTCCACCGTACCATTAGCTTGGGGGTGGTAGGGAGTGCTCTTATAGTGCTGAATCTGGAATTCTTCTGTCAATGCCTCAATAGTGCTATTCAAGAAAAGTGTGCCTTGATCACTCATTAAAATTACTGGGCATCGAAATCTACTGATGATGTTTTCAAAAAGGAACTGTGCGGCTGTAGCAGCATCACAATTTCTTACTGCTTTGGCCTCTACCCATCTGGTGAGGTACTTTGTTCCAGTGATAATATATCTCGCACCAGTGCGCTTTCCTGGTGGGTTGATTGGACCCACAAAATCTATAGTCCATTTTTCGAATGCGTGCAGCGTGACCTGCGATCGCAGCAGCATTTCATCGCATCGCGAGGGTTTTTCGACTCTTTGGGAGATATTGTAGCATCTGCAAAAGTCCTTGGTGTCCTTATGCAACATAGGCCACCATAATCCTGCCTCCAGGATTTTTTGCGTAGTCGGCTTTCCTGCGAAATGACCTCCTGTGGTTCCTGAATGTGCCTCTCTGATAATAGTGTCTTTTTCATGCGGCATCACACATCTACACAAAACTTCATCCGGACCTAACTTGTATAGGTGTCCTGTGATAAGGGTGAAGTCTGCTGCTTTAACAACCAACTGCTTCTTTTGCTGCTTAGTAAACTCATCAGGTGCTACTCCTGTGGTGAGAAATTGAATAATATCGGCATAGTACTCATCTGCGATCTGGATAGAAAACAACGGTGCATCTGGCAGATTGTCGTCTAGGTTACTTGGCTCTTCTCCTGAGTCTATCCGCAACAGATGGTCAGGTATGGCATTCAGTCTGCCTGGTTTCATGATGATTTCAAAATCATACTCCTGAAAGAGGAGTAACCATCTGCAGATTCTCCCCCATAAGACTGGCTTATTGACCAAATACTTCAAGGAAGAATGGTTAGTGAACATCTTAAACGAGGAACTGAACAGGTAGTGCCTGACCTTCTGCAGTGCGTACACCATAGCTAGGCCTTCTCTTTCTATTGTGGTGTATTTCTTTTCTGCTGTCGAGAGCTTTCTACTGGAATATGCGATGGGGTGGTCAATATCTCCTTCTCCTGGTTGTGTTAAAGCAACCCCTAATGCGATGCCAGACGCATCCACATGTACATGAAATGGCTTAATCGAGTCTGGAAATACTAATATGGGTGCTGTAACCATATTTTCTTTAAGTGTGTCTAAGCTCTGCTGACATTCCTCATTCCATAGGAATTTTACATCTTTCTTTAGCAATTTCTCCATTGGTGTTGTAATCTTTGCATAGCCCTTGATGAACTTTATGTAGTACTCGGTATGACCAAGTACTGTCCTTAGTTGCTTGACTGAGTTCGGTGCTGGAAGATTTACAATGATGGTGATCTTCGTGGGATCTACCATCAAGCCTTGTCTGCAAACAATGTGACCCAACAAAATACCAAATGGTGCACAAAATATACATTTCTTCAAGTTTAGAGAAATCTGGTACTGCCTACATTTCTCTAACATCAGTCTTAGGTCTCCTATATGCTTGTCGATTAGTCCAAATACAGTCCAATCATCAAAATATACTTCTAAGATTTTATGAATGTATTCTTTAAATATAGCAACTAATACTCTAGAAAATATAGCTGGTGCATTCTTAAGACCAAAGGGCATTACCGTATACTGGAACGAGCCCCATTCTATTGCAAAGGTGGTCTTGGATCGATCTTCTGGATGTATTCTGATCTGATGGCAGCCTGAAAAGCCATCAATGAAGGAGTAGACCTCCTATCCTCCCACGTTGTCTAATACCTCATCAGTGAATGGTGTCGGAAATGGATCGTGAAGTGATGCACCATTGAGCTTGCGCAGATCGACACAGATCCTGATGTCTCATTTTGTTTTCTTCTCTTTCACGACCATGGGGCTAACCCATTCGCTTTCTTCTACCAGCTCAATGATGACTGCTGCTAGCATCTTATCAATCTCATCCTTTACTTTTTATTTGTAGCGCGGATTCAATCTATATGGGCGTTGCTTGAATGGTCTAGCATCCTCCTTCAATGGTATCCTCATAACTCCCAGGTCTCCAACTATTCCCTTCATCTCTGTGAACTTGGTGGGAAATAGGTCCTGATAGTCATGTAACAAATCTGCAATCTGTCCGACTGTTTCATCGTTCCAATAGTCTCCAATAGAGGCAAACTTAGGTTCTGCATCTGTGCCAATATTGATCTTTTTAATCTTGATGGGTTCAGTGATTGCTGGAATCTCTAAGTGTGGTCCCCCAACATCGCGAGTCCCTTCTGACTCCAGAATGTTGGTGTTGCGAGGATCCTCATCCTCATCCTTATCTTCATTTTCTGGCTTTGCTGCGAAATTATAGCACTCAAGCATGTCTTGCAACTGGATGGCCCACTCAGGTTGAGCCTACACTGAGATGGTACAACCCTCAAATATCTTGATCTTAATTATGTCTAGGGCCTGAGCAACACTTGGATGTTCTGATTCAAATGCGAAGGTGAGTAGGAAACTGTCTATCATAAGTGACCATGTAGTTTTCCCCTTGCGCAACTCGGTCTCTGTGTACCGGTTCCTTGGAACTGTGTCCAATGTGTGAATGAATCTGTGAACCCATTCATCCTCGGGAATGTTCGACCAGTTCTGTTCACATTCTGAATGTGTGCCCTGGGATCAGTTTCACCTGTGTACTTCTGCTAGACATACTCTTTGTCAACAAAAAATCTGATCACCATCAGTATTTTAATATCATCCCATGATGCGATATTCTCTTTATGCGCATACCACCATCTTGCAGGTGTGGCTCGTACTGCAAGGTCCATAGCTGCGATCCTCTGCTCGTAAGGAATCTGTTGCTCAAACTGCTCAAGGAAGTCCTGGATGTCTGTCAGACCATGATATGATGGAATCTTGGTGATCTCTGCACCAAACCATCGCAGCGACTTACTCATAAATGCACATCTGCGCGCTGAGACTTCGTAAAGTCAGTTCTGCCAGTTCTCTAGACCAACATCGGAATCCGATGCGCATGAGCTGTCACATCGCCAACTAATGTTCCCTTCTGCGGTTGGATTGATGTAGTCATTCTGGTTCGTAGTCATCTGGTAGAGACTATCCATGTTATGTGCCTCCTCCTCTGCTCGGATAGGTTCAATGTATCTAGGACCCTGGTGAGGATCCAACGGTGCGATGACCCGGATTTGCGCATCCTCAAAGGTCATTTGTCTTCTCTTTAGGTCAATGATAGCCTTGCTACTGATCGCCCAATCGATACTTAATAATGTTGGATACGATTGACTGTCGCCAATGATTTCTATAACCTCGAAGTTCGAAAAACTGCGAACTCTGTCAATGTCAACCGGCACCTGCGGTAGTTGACCCAATGGTGATACTCGCTGATGGTTAGCTAATCTCAGGTGGATAGGCGATCTGACTAACTGAGGGCTACCCATCTGTTCCCATGTCTGCTTAGTCAAAACATTCACCTATGATCCTAGATCTAAGACGACTTCATCCATTTCAAACTCTCCAATCTATGCTGTGAGCTTCATCTCCCTTCCGGTCCTTGTATGTCCTGTAATATTATGAACAGCGCAGTGTCCACTGCCCAAGAGAGAAGGCTGCTAATACTGATCTATGATGCGCTATAGCTCGTTGATAGATTTTTTATTTCTCACGAGTTTCAAGCAACTACACAGGAAGGATTGTACACTTCCTGTCGATTCATCCTCGTCGCATCTTCCCGATGTGGTAGCCTGCGGTATCTGTTCAGGGATATCGCCACAAGATGCTTGCTGCGGTATGCCCCTAAACGGCAGTACCTGTGATCCTGATTGCGTAGGTTCATCAAAGGAATCCTTGGCTTCATGAAATGTCTCTTTATTCTTCTGTAGGTCGAGTGTTGTTGCTTTACTAGGAGCTCTGCGCAGCCACTCCTGACTTGTGTTCTTTTCGGTCTCCTGCAATGTCCTACTAGTAGAAACACCACTACGAGTCACAATATTGACTCTTGGTTCTGGTTCTCCCTGCTCAGCAGCAATAAGCTGGATGTTCTAGTGTACTGCTAGCTTAGGGTCTTTGATCTTAGCTATCAACGTAGGACACTCCTCTATGGTATGATCATAAGATTTGCAGTATTTACAAGTGGTAGTGAGGCTCTGACAGTCCCTAGCATAGTGTCCTATAATTCCACAGTTATAACAAGTGATTGGTTTGTGACCACGACCAAAACCTTGTCCTCTTGCAAAGCCTCCTCCATGGCCTCGTCCTCTGAATCCTCCTCCACGGCCACCATAAGTTGGATCAGGCTGTGGTCCTACTGCTGGACCCTGTGTTTCTAACTGGACTCTGTATACATCATGTTTTCTATCTAACATGAGATCATAGGCTCGGAAATCCTGTTCATTATGTTCGACAGAGCTGCAGAAGACACAATATAGGTTCTTAGGTGTCTGTACATACTTCTGAAGCAGAGGGCATTGCTGAGGCGGATGTCCTTGTGTTTTACATATTTCACACCATGGCCCTTGTGTTCATGGTAAGGGGTTAGGATCCCCTGACGCTAAATATTCTGCAAAGACTGGACAGTTGTCTTTGGTATGACCCTGTGCTTTACATCGTAAGCACCATATGTCTTGCATAACCTCTTTTCCTTTCTTAAGTTCGCGTATCTGTAACATGAGGTTGGCCAACTGGTTCTGTAGAGTTGTCATGCCTGCACTAGTTTCTACTAAAGGAGAAGCTTCTAGCTTCATCGCCTTCTCCAACGTGTCATCCTACATTTGGAGTTTCTGCTGCATTAGTGGCAATATGATGTGAGGGAGCAGCGCTGCAATAAACCATTCCTTATGCTGCTCCAGGGCAAACTCAAAACTTACTTGGTCTATAAAATCTTTGAATTTATGGTCAAAGTCCCATACTGACTCTGATGGCAGCTGCTTAATATCCTTGAGCTCTGTTATGCACCGAGACTCAGACTTAGGTTTCTTGAACTCTTTAATCATGGCGTTCTTGACCTGGGCAAGTGTCTTGGGTACTATGGTATACTTTATGTACCATGTTAAAGCTCGATATCAGAGTGTGGTGACCAACTGTACAAGTTTAAGGTTATCATCGTTGATTGTTTTAATGGTCCACATGGCTTCACATAGAAACCAATGTTGTTTCGGGTCCTCTGCTCCTGTACCCTTAAAGATAGGTAGCTTCATATCATCTCCCATTCTATTTCTCTGCGGTAGGTTCTAATTGACTGGATTACTACCACTCGACAGTGTAGGTGAAGGTGATGTAACGGTAGTAGGTATTGTCTGTGAGCTACTGGATGAAGTACCTACGGGATTACTCTGAGTCCTGGTCTGTTTCTGTGGGGTATAGGGATCGTAAGGGATACCCTCCTCTGGTTCTTCTGTGGTACTAGGACTCGGTTGCCTAATATTGTCTGAACTGTCTCCAAATATAGGAGAGCCGAAAGCTACTTTATATTTCTTGCCACTACGTGTTCATCCAATGTCATCAAAATCACTTTCAAACTCTTGTGACATTACTATCTTTACTTATTCATCTGAAATCATGTCCATTACTCCTTTTTCATGTAGCAGCATCTTAATGGACAAGTTTAGAGATTTTAGGTACTTACCATGATATCCTTTGAAGAAGTACCGCTCAGCCTCGCTGAAGCTTTTCCTCTGGTCAATTGCAAATTCTGTGACGAAGCCTCCTAGCACACTCGCAAGCCAGAAGTCCACTACTCTCATAATGGGATTGTCGAGTCTCTGCACGGTCTGAATCAGATCCGGTGTCTAGACAATGTTTCTCTTCTTTTTGAATATGTTCCTATCTGTCAACTTTGATAACTAGTTGTAAAGCTCATTTCCATAGGTTGCAAAAAATATCACGTGTATATCTGAAACGATATGCTTTTGTAACCAGTCCTCTGTGCTCAATTTAGGGCTCTGATTTTCTTTCTTGGCAAAATCCATTAAGTTTGAATCCAGCCACTGGTTAAACTCTTCTCTAGTAGGATTCCAACAGAACATTAGCGCTCAGTTGTTCAAAACTAGCAACAGAACCATTTGTTGGCTTATGGGGGCAGACCCGGGTTTACTATAATCAACCAACAACACCCCTAGCTCACTGGCCCTTTCGGAGATAGACTGCAAAGCGGCCTGAAGTCTCACCCAAAGTGACTCTAATGGGTTGCCCAAGGACTCAAGTGTCTTGGACCAGGTTCTGTGGCGATCCTACTTGCGACTCGCAGCTCGTCTAGCTGCGGGGTCTCTTTCTCTGCGCATCGCATGACCTTCTACTCGCGTCGCTCTATATCCTCGTCTCGTAGATCTTCTAGCCATGAGATATTCCTTTATACTGCCATGCGGTCCTTCTCTATGTCGCGCACTTTCCCTAACTCGTGATATCTTCGGCCTTATCGCATCGCTGCACACCGTGCGACACGCAGCTCCTGCCCAATGCTAAGTCCTCCACCAGTGGTAGCTCCTCTTCCGGTGCGGTATCACCTCTCTGTGATATCCTACCTCCATGGTTTAGCGCACTTAGCGTTTCTTGTGTCGATGTGCCAGACTTAACATACAAGGCTATTCGATACTGCAACTAGTGACTGTTTCACACAAAGCATAAATGAACCATATACAACATGCCAAAGACTTTGACTTAAGTTTATCCTTCTATATTACTGTGAACTGATTAACACATTCACTCATTAAATTGTAACCAAAATCGATGAAATGACTGAGAACTGCATAAGTAAACATAACACATAAACCAATCACATAACACTTGATTTTAACATGGTTCACCTCCAGGATGGAAGTTACATCCACAGAATTGTGTTTTTCTTATAGCTCAAGGGAAGGTAAAACACAGTTCTGCTGCACCGCATATGCAGCTCAAGATCTTCTCTCTTAGATCTCTTTTCTCTCTATATTGCTCTCCTACAATATACTCTTCCCTCTTTGTCGATCCCTGCGGATCGTTACATGCATACTCTATAATCCAGCTACTGGTTACAGTAAGATTGCTACCGCTAATAACAGAACCAGAGCTTGACTTTTACAACTGTCTAACAATCTACAAACAACTAACAACTGGGTAAACCCACTAATGTCCAACCCTTTACAATACAAAATGTATCCCTTTATATGCAGCCTAAAGGTCTTTCCATTACAACACTGTGGGCCTGTCCCAACAATAACCCAAAACCCTAACTTGTGACAGTCGGCCATATCTATACTTGAGGTAGCCACTTTCCGTCACACCACAGCTCTCTGCAGTCTTCCATGCTTCCCGACACTGATCATGGGTTCTATGCACTGCTTCTCTTTTCTATCCTTCATCTTCAATGCTTCAGCCTCATTGATCCTTCTCCTTTATGAGGGTCGCTGAGCCCTCCTGCCTTCCCCCGCTGCCTTCAATGCAGTGGGTGAGCTCTCTCTTCTCAGGCGCTCAGGTACCGTTGCCTTTCTTGACTTTTCTATCTTAAAAGTCATGGTTTCCGGCTCTGCTCTGCAGCTGGAAACGTGCTACGGCGTCGTAGCTCTGTCTTATCTTCTTTCCACCAAAACTTATCTCTCCGCTAAACTAGCAGCTTCTTCTATAGCTGCGGGACCCTACTCCAACATCTTCCTCTACCAGATTCCAGTGGGTGGAGGGATATTTGGTTCTTGGGTATACCTCTCCATCATTCCATGAAGAAGCAAATTCATGATGGAATATAGGAATCATAATATATTGAGGTTTGGAAAAAATTTATCATTTCATACCTGTATTGACATGTGTAACATTAAAATTTTGCTGCTGTATTGAGAATTATAAGATTATAAGAAGAAGCAAAGCTATAACATGAAGGACAATATATTATGATTGATTGAAGGAAAATAAACCAAAACATGAGACATATCAATGATACCAGTTATTTTACTTCTTGACTATTGTTGGTATAAGCCAAGGATAAGTATCACAAACCCCATGAAAATCTCTAGGTATTATCTAAGGATACCCCATCCTAAAGTATCCCCATCCACATGTTTTCAACACAGTTAAGAATGATAATCTACTCGATGAATGTATTTTAACAAAATGAATAATTATTAATAAGAATTGCTTGGGAAGATGGCTAGAAAATGATACGTTGCATATTTGCTACAATTGAACTGCTATAGAGTAAAAATATTCAATACAAATAAATTGTATATTGTTACACCTAAGGGTGCTTGAATCGTTCCTTTCAAATGTACCAGAATGAGGGGTTTCTTTTTCTTTCGTAAAGGCTGAGTTTATGGGGCTATATTATGTACAATGCTGATGTTGGGGCTAAATACTCATGATCATGTCATGGAAGGTCCCCTTTGTTTCCACCTCAAGGAGGTGTTGGCCTTGTGTTTCTACTCACTACCCATTCAGTATCTGGTTCCCTTGAGGAAAATCATTGGGACACATGGAAACACTCATATTTTGCTTTGTAAAGGTTATTGTGCATGTAAGAGTTGGAATACCCTTTTTAACACACCTTATTTTTCCCACTGGGGCTATTGTTTTGATGCAAAACCCCTCCTCTTGGTATCCATACCCATGCCACCATTCCTTAAAGAAGAAGCCTACATTGTTAAAAATTAGTGTGTTGAGAGACAACAATCTATTGGGGTTAGTTGGGGAATGATGCCCTCCTTTTTAGCTCACTACACTTGTTGGAGCCTAATTGCAAATTTTTATTCTTATTTTATGTCATTGTATGGTTTAGTCCCTAGTTTGTGGGTGCACTAGCAATTTTAGAATTTTTCATTAACTTTATAGGCCCAAATTCGTAAAGGATTGAGGGTTGTCTCATATAAATAAGACAACATCACCCCATTTGTAAATCATGGACAAGGGTTCAAACATGATATATTTTATTTTTCTCTGTGTTTATTGGAGCACTTGAATTTATGTGTGCCTCTCTGTTGGATGTCTTTTTCACTTGAAGGATGAATTGGTGATGCTCTAGGGTTTTATTTGCATATGCCAAGTTGATTCTAGACTAGTTGTAATAATTCATGCTCAAGGGTGACCTAATATGCACTATCTCTTCTTGATTAATGTTGGTAAATTTATCTACTAACCCTAGTTTAGCAATTCTATGAAGTTATTTGGACTCATTGAGGGTTTGTTTGCTAGAATTTCGTCAACTTGATTAGAGCCTCTTGTTTTTTCCTAATCTCCCTTGTCTTGGAGCAACTTTGAGAACATGTAGTCTTGATAAATCTTTCTCTAAAATATTTGTATGATCCTTTCCTTAGTGAGTCGAATCCACCTTTTATGGTGTCCCTTTCTGTAAAATTGATTCTTGAAAATTGCCTCCAAATTTACTATCTCTTAAAAATGCCTCAAAATTATTGCTTCTTCAAACTATGGTAAACACTCAACTTTTAACTTAACCTTGATGTCGATTCAAGGCTTTCCATTGAGTTGGAAAGGTTACTTTGGCATATTTAATAATTTGTTGCCCATGTTTTCCCATGGGGTACTTGTGAGTGCTCATAGATTTTACTACCATATCTAAACTTGCGTAATGTTCATAAGATACAGATGGCAGGTTTTTAAATGTCAGTTTCTAGTTGGTGCATGTGGAATCTATGTGTCCCATGAATGTCTCCATGTGGGAATAGTTGGGGTGAACATGCTACTTGTGTGTTATCTCTACTTTGGACCCAAGTGGAATATAATGTGGCTAGTGGACATGTGCATGTGTACCAACTATCCCTAGGTAGGAAGTTGTATCCTTATGAAAGAAAGTGGTTTTAGAAACCCACCAAGTGGAGGATAAGACTAGTAAAAAATTTCCACCTATAAACCACAATATTTTCTTTCATATTTCCCACCCATGGTCAAAAACATGTGCAACTTGTAAGAATGAAATGGACTATCAACTGTTGATCATGGGCACCTCCACTCATTCTTTCTTTTCCATAGTGTTAACCCCTTTCACTTATACTTAGGCTCCCATCCCTCTAGTCGCATGCTCCATTGGCCCTACTGATTAGGCACTAAGCTCTCATATAATCCTTCGATTTGGTTTTTAGCACTCAGACACTAACCTATTTAAATAATATCCATGCATTTGTATCCCTTTGGATCTAGTTACATCTTTAGTGTTAAACTGAACTTATAGCCCTTCATTTCCTTCTTAAGTCCCTATGATTGAAAATTGTTCTTTGTACTAATCTGAGTTCTCTTGTAACGATTCCAACGTATCCTTATAACATAGGAGGAACTACCCTTTAATTTTTAAACCAACAATGGACGACATTCACCATTCCATTCCAATGTAGAACACTTTCTTGTTCTTATACATGTTTATCATGAAAATTGTTTCCTTCCTAGTAAACGAAACATACAACCACCTAACTCATGTAAGATGTGTGAAAATTTAAATCCCTACATGGGATAACTCAAAAGAAAGAGTTCTTAGGGAATTTGTAGATCATAACAAATCTCTTATAATATATTTCTTTCTATAAGGGTCTTATCAATATGCAAATATATCCTTACCTCAAATATCTCCTCCCATGGATCCTTACATATCTCTATTAGCACAAGAAATTGTCCACATAGCTCTCTATGATCCAAACCATAAATATACATCATAGTCCCACCATTATTCCCTCCATTTTAACCTTCACAGCTAAAATCCACCAAAATTATTCTAATATCATTATTCCTTCCCTCATAAACATAGGGAAGATGGGAAGTTATTGCAACATAACCTCACTCTCTCCAAAAAGGACCAAAAAACCCTAAAATGAGAATCGATCAAAACCCATAGACAAATACCATGCACAATGAAATACCATGGGAAAGAAAGTTTTGGATCATCTTATAAATACATTGTGAAGGTTTCCCAAAAATAACTTTTTAATTTCTGAACCTTTTGTTGACACCTTACATCCCTAAAACTTGTCATAACCAATGTTTCACTGCCCACATACTTTTGCCACACCTTTCCACGTTGTACATTGATTTTACTCTGTCCACTCCTTGATACATTTTCCCTTGAAAAACATTGGTGGTGAATATCAAAGATCAAGATCGTGGGAGCTGGCGGACCACATACTCAAACAACTACAGTGGCCTACTTTAAAGGTATGTCATTCTTTGTTTTATTAGTTAGAAGAAAAATATTTGTTATTGCTTTTTTGTAATTCAAGGTTGAGAACCTCCCTTGCACCATGAACTCTACCCATAGATCCGATTGATCTAAGATAGGTGCTTTTTCACGTAGTAGGGGATAGATCCCCACTACAGTTTTGGTGACTCCACTAGGGATAGGAACCTAAATAAAAACCCTTTTTCACTTAGATTTGAGACATCATTGTTGTCTTGTATGGAACCAAAATCCTATAGTATTTGTTGTCATAGTCACAACCAATTTATCAGGGGGCCTCCTACTCTGCAAGGGTAACCTGCAACAAAAGGGTTCCAGAAGCCGGGGTGGAATACCACACTCTGTTCTGTACCTAAGTCTAACCTTTCATAGTCCTCCTTGTGCATGGTGATTCCATACCAAGTGTCAAGGACCAAAGGGATAAAGCTCCAAGAAACCATCCCGAACATGTAATGAACGAGGTAGCCTAGTTTCCAGTCTCTTAGGGATCTTTTATCCGAGCTCCCTCTTGGTATTGGCATTCTATTAGCCTTTGGTTATTTCATTTCATATTGTTTGACTGTGGATTTCATCACCCAACAGAGGATGCAATTTGCAAGGGGATTCCATCTTGTAGCTAGGATATTGCTTGCACTTATACCCCATATGTTAGTGCATCCTTTTATTTATAGTTAGTGTTGCGTGTTGGCTTTCTGACTGCTTTGTTGTAGACGCACATGTTGTGAAACATTGTTGTAGTTCGGTTTTAGATCTTTCTTTTTGGCCTATGTGCCACCATTTATCAGATCTCTTTCTGTAAATTCAGCTATAGTTGGATTTTTGAGGCTGCATTTTCCACCCTTGATCCTTCATTCATCATATAGCACATCATCACGTCATCATTGCTCCACCACTTCACTCCCTACGACTTAGGGGCCATACCCCTCACTTTATTTCCTTGAATCACCATCATCGAATCCATATTCAGCGTCATTCACCACCTTCAGATACATAGACTACATCTAACTCAGATTCAGATTCTTGCCAATATAAACCTCTCTTGTTCACTGCCCCATCTAGGCCCATGGATGGTGCACCTCCTAACCCCTTCCATGGGGGTATTGTTGGTAGTGGACTTGGGAATAGTCCACCTATCATACCAGGTGTCCCTTCTATTGTACCTACGGGTCATGGTCCTAGTGAGCCCCTCATCACCTCAAACAATGTTGTTGAATCACTACCCACTAGTGGTGGCCCCAATTGAGCCACCATGGTTCACACCACTCCCACATTTATGCATGGGGGAATTGTCCCTTCTACAACTATTTCATCTATTCACACCATTGCAGTGACTACTTCTACTATTGAATGTTAACCCTACCCACCCCCACCTTCCTATGGGAACTAAAGAATCATTGGCTCTAATACTTTTTGGCCTTTCCCGATCTAGTACAAGTCCTAGTATTCCATTGATGGTTAGTATCAACCTACCTAATTTGGTGTGGTTAATGAATGATGCCATCCATCATGACCCGTTATGGCCTCCCATTCCTATCAAACTCCCTTTCAACATCCCTAAGTTTGAGGGAAAGGCAGGAGAAGACTCTCATAACCATATGATGGTGTTCCACTTATGGTGTTCCTCTAACATCATAGTGGATAATTCAATTCATTTGTGGCTATTCCAGTTGAAAATTACTAGTTGTTTTCCCTAAATTCAGCTACCTAGACTACGGGGTTAGCAGTGTTTAGGCACCTCAAGTAAAAAACTATTTTGATAGGTTTTGTTTGGATGACAAATGCAAATAAAAAGGTAGGGTTGACAAAGCAGAAGACAAAGTATGAAAACTTCAGTAATACAAATGTAAAAGACAAAAGGTATTTGCAGGAATGAATGACAAGTATAGAAGAGTACAGGAGATAAGCTTAAACATATATATAACTGCAAATAGTATACTAACAGTTCATATCTGTAGCACATTTATCAAAATATTGGTCTTTGAAAACCCTTTCCAAATATCAATAGGTATTTAATATTCACATCCATACATGAAATAAAACATAGAAAACATCTATACAACATTCATAGCATGAAGAGTTCAAAATGAACTGAAGAATATAAAAAAAAATTAGATCAAAGGCAAAGCTCCATATAATATATTAACAGTCATTCAAAAAGCAAGAAGAAGCTCTTATAGAAGTAACATGTAGCTTTGCACAGTATCCCCAGGACTGACTCCCATGTGTGTCTCCCCTTTCTCATAAAATATTACAAATATATAGAGAAAAAATCAAACGATGGGATCTCAAATTTTGTTTATCAGATCCACTTTCTAAGGCTAAGCTTTACTAAATATAGACAAAATATAAATAAAAAAGGAACCTATTTAATGACATGTCTCAAGTGAGGTCTTTTTCAAATCCTTCTTGCTGCTTCAGCTAATCTGGATAGCCCATCTAGCGCACTTGAATTTACTTGCAACCTTCTAATGTCCTTCTTCATACCACGCAGCTTTGCTATTAGCTCCTCTTTGTCCTCAAATAACTAATCCCTCTCCTCTTGTGCCAATTTCCTCCCTTTAACTAATTCTTTTGACACTTGGAATAGCTCAACAAAATTATGATTTACTTCTTTCAGATCTTCCTTCAACATTGTATTTGATTTGACCAATTGATCATTAATATGATTTAAATGTTCATTTTGTCTTCTCAACTGCTCAATTTCTTTGTGTTGTTTATCATGTTTCAATTTTAGCATATTGCCTCTTGTATCTTCATCTGTAACCTTCCTTTTGCAAGGATTTGCAATATTTTTACTTTCTTGGTTTGTCAAAACCTGTTGATTGCATTCTGTCTTCTTTTAAGTACTTTACCAATCTCAGTTTGAGGAAGTTCTGATAGGTTATTATCTTCTATATTACTGGAGTAAAGAATGCAACTTTTAGGGATTAGATCTGGAATTTGTTTTAAGATTTGATTGATGTTATCAAAGACTTGATGGAGGGAAAATTACAATTCTTTAGATCTACTGCTTCCCTCATCATCACTGGAACTGTCTTGAACAATGATTACCTACTTTTTATTAAACCTAGGGTTTAATAACGCCTTCATATTCATTCGGAGTTTGTTCACTAATCGGGTTTTAGGTTAGAAAGGTTTAAAATGAAACCTTATCTGTTCTATAATCTCCTTAGTATGACTTGGTCTTTCTTTACCTGTTTGTATTTCAACTAAAACAGGACTGTCATTCTCCATACACTCATTCTCTGCCTCAGGTCACTGTGTTGAAATTTCTTCTTCGATTATATTTGTTCTAACAACAGACCCTAACACTGAACATTCATTATTTGCACATTTAGGTTCTTTTTCTATTGGTTGTACTGAGGTTACTTATTCAGTCTCTATTTCTTTATCACAATATCCAAATTTATTATCAGACAAGGGTTTGGATTCAGTACTGTTGGAAGTTTTTGAAACCTTCTTCCTTTTTCTTTTCTCTGTAGGCTTCAAATTAAATTCAAAGCCTCCCCAAAAGATAAAATGGGACCATGATCTTTCAAGTTTTCCCAACTCCTGGGTGATCAAAAGCTTAACTAATCCATGGTGGAACATATTGCTACCAGAAGAGGTAGGATGGTTTTGAACCCTAGTAGACATTTTCTCCATACTTTTTAATAGAAAGAAAGGGAGGTTTAGTTTGTTTGTGCCTATTACATGCTGCAGAAAATGCATGTGATAATGATACATAGTGCCGAAACATCCTTCAAAGTGATATAACTTTGGATGATTTGCAATACATCCTACCATTCTTTGAAGAGGAAACTCCTTTGGATGCCCTAGCTCCAGTCTGGATTTTTACGAGTAAGTAATAGGTATTGGCTATAATATTCATTTATAGTATGCCTTTTATACCATATTTCCCCTTCTAGAAGAACACCAATAGTATGAGAGATAGTCTCCTCTGTGACTATGAAACTTAAACCTCCAATTTGAACCCTAGATCCCTTAGAAATCTGGCAAAATGCTTTAGTGACTTTGACATGATGTTCTTCAATCCTTTCGAACATATTATACCATCCAATATTCTTCACTGTTTCGAGGGCTTGAGGTAATTTCTGCATCCATTCAACATTCGAGGGTTCTGTTCTCAACAAATGGACACTCGGCCAAGTTTTTCTATCCACACTCATGGCTGGATTCCAAACTATATATGCAACACTAGAACAGGATCTCTAAGTATGAAGGAACCCTCGTTCCAGCAAAACCATAGCTCTCGGCTCTCCTTTATTCAGAGTACAAAATAAGATGAAAAAATCATGAAGCGATATGGTTTTTTCAAGGTGGCTGAAACTAGTACTGTCATTAGCATATGTTATTATGAAACTAAGCACATAGGTCGAAGTCTGCTAAAATCATGATGAGAGCCTGCAAAACCATCTCATCCTCGTTGAGCTGGAAGCGTACCTTGTTCTTGAAAAATGATCATGTAATGTCCTAAGTTTGGTGTAAAGACCTGAACACTTTTCAATTCTGTAAATTATATTAAAATTTATGAACTTGAATTAATTTACACAATGACTTCTCATACTGGGAAAATAAGGGGTTTCTTCTGGGAAATTTGTAGGAAAAAGGAGTGAGCAGTCGATAGAAAATAAAGAGATATTAGACATGGAATTTTCTATCCCCTAACACATTTAGATCTAGTTCCATTTAGGGTTCAGAGTTCGCACTGCAGAAACCTACTACCACGCTTCTTGGCAGCCAAACCATGAAACTAAGGAGAGTAGTTCGGTTTGTTTCATCCAGGGGCTTATGGAAACATGTATAGGTTTGTTACAGCATTAATATAACATAAATACAGGATTTATACATTTTACTGATGTTATGGAAAGTTCTAAGAAGTTTTGGGTGAATTTGGGGATTTTTGGCAGTTTTGGTCAAGAGAAACCCTGCGTAGAGGAGGATCCCAAAAAGTTGTATGACCCCCCCCAAAAAACGTTTTTGGATATGGATATGGGAATCTAGGTCTGTTACTAACCCACATGAACTAACAGAGCTTATTTTTAGTTTACCGAACTTGTTTTACATCAGTTTTGGTAAAACTAGTTATTAAAAGCTAGTAATCTAGCTAGGGTCTAAAAAAGCAATTAAGTCAACTCAAATTAATTTCTGTAAAATATGAGATTTGTAACAGAGATAAATATAATACCTTTGAACATGAGTACTCCCTTCAATCACTTCTCTAGCATATAATATTTATTACATCACTCAAATTTACTCAACCCCCCCATACATTGATAAAATACGCCCATTTGATGAAACTGACACAATATTCTTTAGGGGAAAAGATATATTGACCTGATAAATGTAATTTTCAAAAAATTCTAACACTACAGAATATAAATTACATTATTGACTGACCATTACAAATATGCTTCCAAAATTAAGGGGCAAGAGGCCCGAATCATGGCCAGCAAGGGACTGTGAGCATAGGTGAAGAATGGGATTCAATGGAGCTCAAACTAAACTTTATGGAGGATGAAAATGGCTCCGATTATCCTCCAATTTTTGCAGTATAGAGCTCCATACCTACAATGGAAGGGAAGGGGATGGAAGGAGAGGGAAATGGAAGGTTTGGGCTCATCTCCCAGTAGTTTCAGGCACAACACTCAGAATTAATGCTTACATAAGCATTCAATAATCAAATCATCAACAAAACTGAATCAATGCATTTGAAATTATCTTTTATAGAATTATGGATGACATACTTAGTAAGTTGAGGCCAATGGTGACCTGTGAGAGCAAGTCAACCCCATGGGTGACATAACCCTAGCCACAAAAGCACCCCCTTTGGGAAATTAGGCAAGTAGGACCATGTGGAATTGTTTCCAAGTCCAAACCATCCTTCACAATTAGAAACTGCACCCTTCCTTAGTCAAAAGCTACCTCTTTTGAGTTATGACAGCTTTCTGCTTTTCCTGGGTCATAAGGAAACTCTTTCTTTGCTTAAAAAACTTTCTTTCTTTTCTCTTACAGTTTTTCTGAGCTCCAGAAGAGGAAACTATGCCCTTCCCTTTGAAATACTTTCCTCATTTTATCTCCATCTGCATTTTCTTCTTTTAGGAAACTTCTATTTATTCTCTTGCTTGCTTTTGTCATGGACTTTCTTATTTTTACCAAGGAAAGTTGACTATCTTTCCCCAATGTGCCCTCCTAACATGGTATCCTTAATTCCACGTCATTATTGTGCATAATAAATAAAATTTCTGAAATAAAATTAAATACATGCCTTAGAACAATTATTAGTAAAAATTTATCCTAGGAGGAATAATTAATAACAACTTGAGCCCCTAGGAACTTAGCATGGTCAACACTTTTAATGGTCAATTTGAGGGGAAATGATAGTCCTCCCCTCCCAAATCTACTTGTCCTCAAGTAGAAGCACCACAGAGTGTTGCAAATTTTTCCACCATGTTTTTGCTGCACCACTCTCATCATAGCCATTTTTCTGATGCCACTTCCTTTAGCAAAATTTCCAACCCAATTAAAGTAACTGAGTAGAATTCCTGGATCCCACTGCCTCCTCTAAAGGACCCAAATTTCTCTGCCACCTTTTGAACTCTGTCATTCCTAAGAATGCTTGGATCCCATAGTTTTATCTTCCTCCTTCCACCCATCAATAAAAACAACAAAATTTTATCATTGTAGAGGAGGAAAATGAGGTTATGAAAATCATACCACCATACTGGGAGCTCATCTCTCCCCATGCCAAACTAAACATTTTTTAAACTCTCCCACTAGACATGGAATTCCTTAATGCAAGACCAAATCATCTTGAGCCTCTCTAAAGTATGAAAATCCATGTGCAAGCTAGCACTGGAACTCACGTAACTGTTGTTATGAATACACAGGAGGTTATCCCATGCCCCTCCATGTATACTGAAAGCATCATATAGCATCCATGCATGCTCATTCCATTTCTCATACAATTTCTTTGATGTGTCCAATATCTCTCCATTGATGCAAGCAATATTTTTACCCTCTAGTGCACACATCTCAATCATGTGTCTAGCCACCCAATCAATGGATGGAAAAAAATTCATGCTAAATGATTCAGGTGGGAATAATTCAGCTACTACTAATGCACTTTTCAAACCACATGGTTTGACCATCAATACCTCAACTGGAAGAGTGAAAGTATCATGCTCCTCTTGTGGAATCAACAGAAAAAATCCTTTCACCCAATTTTCATCCCCACATGATGTGGCTGAAATAGAAGTGTGGGGTGAAGAGTTGTGATCCAAATCCCCACAATACTCATCAATCATAATGATGGATCCAAAAATTCCTCCATTAGTTTTCTAAGTGACATTGTGATCATGTGCCTCCTCCAAAATTGTAAAACATTTTCCTAGAGGCAACTCATAATCTCTTAGGAACCATGCAAGTGCTTGATCTTCATATTGCTTGACCTCAAACTCCTCAAGCACATGCAAATCGGAATGCACCTCATGTGCATGTGTATGGGAGGTATGTAATAGCTGAAAAATAAGTCTTTGTTGCTGTTCACATGTCAAGACAATGTCAATCATAACAAAAAAGTTATTGCAGAAATAAATAAATAAATCCTCTCAAGGTCTTCATCCCAAATATCTCTCTATGGAACTCAATAGGTGCTCCCCTCTTCATCCAATGGCTCAACTCTCTACCATTGATCCAAGGGTGCAAAATACATCAATTGACCCACATTGAAAGTATGTGTATATCTGATGCCTTCTTGTCAAAAGTGGCTGCACACACATGCTTTTTCTGCTACTTGTAAATCATAGAAAAATCAGCAATATTAAAAACAATTTTCTTGCAACAAGACATAAAAAATTTACCTTCCATATTTTCCTCTTCACTGATTCCTCTATCCAACCATCCAGTGGATGAATAAGAGATTTTTTATTGCTGATTTATATGATCTATAATCATCCATCTCTTATGCAATAGGATCTATCTCCCATGGGGACAAATCATAATCCTCCTGTTGTGCATGCGACACAAAGCAGAAAAACTTCTTCACCCACTATTCATTCCCCATTGGTGTTTCTAAATCTAGGACATATGGCAAAGAAATGTGAACCTTATTTGCATGTTTGCAACCTTCAATAATCAGACTTATGGCTGCAACTTTTTCATTATTGGCTGGCCCAAATTGGGTGCTCTCATCCCACTATTCCATGGAAGAGTGTCTGTCTTCAAGGAACAACTCAAGTTTCATTGGAAATAAATCAATTGCTTGGTTCTCATAAAACTATTCTGCACACTCTTTAAGCACATACCGAATAGAATGGTCCTCATGGTCCACCCACTCATGAGGTTCCTCCATGTATTTTTTCATGTCATTTACGCAAAAGGGATGACTCTCAGGAAAGATTGAGGATTCAATAAATTCTTTCCACTCTTGTTGGAATTGTTCTATCTTCATTTGTGATTCTAATAGGGCACTTTGAGTATATCTCAAAGAATCTTGGGTGGCCAACAAATCACATTTGAGCTTGTAGTTCTCTTCATCATATATGCAAATACTTTCTTCATCATGCAGTGATGCTTTCCGTAATAACTCAACAAGCTCAAACATGTCATTTTATCTGAAAGCAATTGTGAGAAATTACCTTTGATTGTGGACATTGCTTTCTGGATATTCTCCATGGCTTCAAAGGAAGATTGGTCTTCCAAATTAGCTTCCCAACACATATTTGACACTGAAGCATGAGTGTCATGGATAATTTTCAGGGCCTCTTGGATCTTCTATTCATCCATCTTCAATGACCCTCCAAGAAGATGAGGTTCTTGTAGATGTTCCTCCTCTTCATTTTCCATCACTGGATCAATTTCATGTAGTGCACTCGAGGTTTTGAAATCTGATCCATATGTTGTTGCTGAAATATATTAATATTTTAAGTCCTCAACAACATAATTTGGGCTGCAACTTAAGTGCTCGTTCATCCTTGGTGCACAAGAAAGATATTCTCTCAAAGTTTCATCCTTCATACTGCATTCATTTTTTACATCAGAATTCTGAATCTCGTCACTGGGGGGCTCAAACATTTTAAACTCTTCACTGGAAGTGGCTACCATATCAGACTTACACAATGACACATAAAAATTAGAATTTACTAATTTTCCATCTGTGATGGTCTCCTCCTTATGTGGTGGAATTATGATGGCTTGTTCACCCACCCATTTTTCTGCTTCACACCCTACTGAGATGTGCTCAATTTGTGCTTCCTTGTGAGGCTCAATGGGTGACTGTAAATATGAATCATGTTTATCTTTTGGATCAGATCCAAAAGATGTCTCACCATCATCAATATGCCCCATCTCTTCTACACTTATCTTGAAATCAGCCACAAATAAGTTTGGATTCATCTCACCTTCCACGTTACCAACAACTAGATGTTGGACTATTGGATCTTTAGTTGTGCATGGATCTTCTTCATCTCCTTCTGATGGAGGATTTGGTGATTCAACATCCTCATGTATTTTGCAAATATTTTGATCTCTCTTTCAAGAAAACCCAAATAATTTTTCAAAGAAACCATGTGCAAATGGCTCTATTGAATCTTCACTTTTGGTCCTCTGGTCTTCCCCTTGACTTTCAGAAGTAGAACAACTTAGTTCCTTTCTTGATGGCTTCTTTGTATTTAGAGAACCTAAATATATTAATGTTTTTGAAAACATAGAATCTCCAACTTTACTTCCTTCATGCTGAGAGACACTACTACTCCCTTCTCCATGTTTGCTTGCCAACTGCTTGCCAATGAATTCTCTAGTCTCTTGATCTGACTGGATGATGCTTTGAGATACATATTTCAGCCCTTTCAATGTTCTTTGCATCAAAATTCTTAAATATTCTCTATCATCCAATTTTGAATGCTCTCCTTCCTCATACAACTCAAAGTATAAATCTTCCATGACTAGAACTAATTGCACAATTGCACCTCGAAGATATTGCTAAGCTACTTTTCCACTGAGAGTTAATTTCCACAGGCTGAGCCAAGGAAAGTGCTATGATACACTATAATGTCCTAAGCCTCGTTTATCAACCTGAACACTCTTCATTTCTGTAAATTATATTAAAATTTATGGACTTGAATTAATTTACACAATGACTTTTCAGACTGGGCAAATAAGGCATTTCTTCTGGGAAATTTGTAGGCAAAAGGAGTGAGCAGTGGACAGAAAAAAAAGAGATGTCAGACATGGAATTTATTCTCCCCTAACACATTTATATCTGGTGCCATTTAGGGTTCATAGTTTGCACTGCGGAAACCTACTACCACGCTTCTGGGCAGCCTAACCGTGAAACTAAGGAGAGTAGTTCGGTCTGTTTCAACCAGGGGATTATGGAAACTTGCAGAGGTTTGTTCCAAAATTAATATAGAATAAATAAATTATTTATATAGTTTACTGATGTTCTGGAAATTTCTAAGAAGTTTTGGGTGAATTTGGGGATTTTTGGCAATTTTGGTCAAGAGAAACCATGCACAGAGGAGGATCCCAAAAGGTTGTATGATACCAAAAAAATAAATTGGATATGGATATGGGAAGGAAGTCCTGTTACTAACCCATAGGAACTGACAGAGCTTATTTTGAGTTTACCAAACTTGTTTTACATCAGTTTTGGTAAAACTAGTTATTAAAAGCTAGTAATCTAGCTAGGGTCTTAAAAAAGCAATTAAATCAACTCAAATTCATTTCTGTAAAATATTATATTTGTAATAGAGATAAATATAATCTATTTGAAAATTAATACTCCCTTCAATCACTTCCCTAGCATATAATATTTATTACATCACTCAAATTTACTCAACCCCCCCATACATTGATAAAATAGGCCCATTTGATGAAACTAAGATTATTTAGGGGAAAAGATATATCGACCTAATAAATGTAACTTACAGAAAATTATGACACTACATGAAAAAAATTACATTATTGGCTGACCATTACAAATATTCTTCCAAAATTAAGGGGCAGGAGGCCCGAATCATGTCCAGCAAGGGACTGTGAGCATAGGTGAAGCATGGGCTTCACTGGAGCTTGAACTGAACTTGATAGAGGTTGTAAATGGCTCTGATTATCCTCCAATGTATTCAATATAGATCTCCATACCTACAATGGAAGGTAAGGGGATTGAAGGAGAGGGAAATGGAAGGCTGGGGCTCATCTCCTAGTAGTCTGAGGCACAACACTCAGAAGTAATGCTCACATAAGCATTCAGCAGTCAAATCATCAACCAAACTAAAGCAATGGATTCAAATTAATCTTTATAGAATTATGGATGACCTGCTTAGTAAGTTGAGGCCAATGGTGACCTATGAGAGCAAGTCAACCCCATGGGTGACCTAACCCTAGCCACAAAAGTGCCCCCTTTGGGAAATTAGGCAAGTAGGACCATGTGGAATTGTTTACAAGTCCAAATCATCATTCACAATTAGAAACTGCACCCTTCCTTAGTCAAAATATGCCTCTTTTGAGTTATGACAACTTTCTACTTTTCCTGGGTCATCAGGAAACTCTTTCTTTCCTTTAAAAACTTTCTTGCTTTTCTCTTACAGCTTTTTTGAGCTCCATAAGAGGAAATTGCACCCTCCCCTTTGAAATACTTTCCTGATTTTACCTCTGTCTACTTTTTCTGCTTTTAGGAAACTTCCCTTTATTCTCCTGATTGCTTTTGTCATGGACTTTCTTATTTTTACAAAGGAAAGTTGACTAGCTTTCCCCAATGTGCCCTCTTGACATGGTAGGCTTAAATCCACATCATTATTGTGCATTTAATAAATAAAATTGCTGAAATAAAATTATGATACATTCCTTAGAACAATTATTAGTAAAAATTTATCCTAGAAGTAATAATTAATAACAACTTGAGCCCCTAGGAACTTAGCATGGTCAACACTTTTAATGGTCAGTTTGAGGGGACATGACAGATCATGTGCTGCCAGCTTGACTTAGTAATCAATATAGTATAACTTAAAAATATTTTAAAACTTTTGAAAGAACTCGTAATACATATAGGAGCATAGGCTAGGAACCAAAAAGTTAATAATAACTAAAGTTTTAAGCATAAGTTTAAACAAAGCCAAAACTTAATATTAAAAGAAAAACTCAAAGATTAAAAAAGAATAGGTACAAGACTATCCTGCCAAGCAAGGAAAAAACCCTAATTCAAACACTAGAGTTACGACCAAATGGTAACATTAGAGGAAATTTCAGCTCAAAATGGGCCTTTTAACTTTTATTCAAATTCTATGTCATCATGTGTTAGCCAATGAAATTGCTTTAAATTTGAAATACCATATAGGTCTTAAACACTTTTTTAATATAAATTTGGGGATAGGTATCATAAAAAAACTATTTTTTCGTTTGTATTTTGACATATCTCCCTATGTTTTACTCAAATTTTGATCGAAAGAGCTCGTTGGATGCAGAATTAAATTCCGCATCCAATGAGCTCTTCCGATCAAAATTTGAGTAAAAACACAGGGAGATATGTCAAAAATACAAACAAAAAAGTAGTCTTTTTCTTTTCTTTCTCCAAAATTAATAAATTTTATTTTATTATTTTAACTATGTTAGAATAATCAACCCATAGTGTACCCACTTAGACATTAATTAATTTATTTTTGTCTTATTTGCCTAGTTCATGTGTCCCGCCTTGTGCAAGTTGTTAATTGCCTATCCATAGAGGTCAAACTTGCCATATTTGACCCATGTAGCACTTGGGAAAGCCTTAGGAATCAAATCTGCTTTACTCCTGGCCTCCTAGGCACCTATCTGCATTTTTTGCTTTACTGCCTGCTTTTTCAGTGTTTTAAGGCACATAGGAAAGCAAGACTAGGTGAGGTGAACTAGTTTTTTGTCCTCTTCATCCTCCACTCTTTTCTCCATGAAAAAGAATGTATGAGCTTCCATTCCACTACTCTTTAGCTTTCCCATGCGCCCTTTCCTATTCGTGAGCTCCATGACAAATTTGGGATCAACTTTTTACACCTATGGGGGATTTGCCTATTTTGAGTAAGCCTGCTTTATGCTAGTTTTGGATGCCACCTTATGCATTCAACCTATTGATGTATTCTATATATTCAGAAACCTATGTTATTACAGGGTTGGCTATTGTACACTCAGTTAATATAATTTTGTGTTACAGCTCCATTTTCAGTCTCCATTGTTAGCAATTTTGCATGATCAATTGATAATTGTTGTGGGTAAAATTAATCTATTGCTGGTATGAATTTATATATGGTATCAGAGCCATTTTAGGTTGTTACTCTCCTTCAAAAATTGTTTTGCAGGTTCGACATCAAGACTGGGAGCCTTCTACTGACAACCGGGATAGATTTTCTAAAGCTATGGATTCACAGAAAACTATCTTGACTCCCTTCAACTATTTTGAATGGAAAGTAGAGATGGAGATATTGTTGAGAGTGAAATGCCTCTACAGGGTGACTATGGCTACAGAAGCAGAGCCCAATGCTGCTGCAGAGAAGATCAAATGGCACAATCAGAGAGATGAGGCCTATGGCCTCCTATGTCTCAGTATTTCTAGAGACCTCCTTTTCCATCTCGATGGATTAACTTCACTGGATCAAGTATGGGAAAAGATTTATGATATTTTTGGAAAGACAGATGAGATGAGGGGACATCAGATCGAAAATGAGCTGATTTCTTTGAGTCCGAGTAGAGCTTTGAATCCCTGCAGCTATATTTCTCCAAGTTCAAAGCACTAGTTTTGTAGCTGAAGCAGTGTGGTATCGAAAAGAAATATGATCAGCTCGTATTGGCCATCCTCTCGAAGCTAGGACCTGACTACTCAGTCTTTGTTTCAACCTTCTATGCCACAAAACTCACAGCTCGAACCTGGAAGATGCCTAGCCTTGCATATTTCATGGAATCTCTCACACAAGAACAAGACAAGCTGGTGATGATGGGCACCATCAAACCATCCAAAGATCAAGCTTTGATTGCTGGAGATTCAAGGGTGGATTCAAAAAGCAAAAAGAAAGCTAAAAAGACACCTGAGCAAAGAAGAGATAAGAAGCAGTCTCCAGAGGATCAACAAGGTCCCAAGAAAAATACCCAGAAGAAGAAAAACAAAGGTGAAATGAACAAGTGCTCATATTGTTCGAAGGGCAATCACACTGAAAGCTCTTGTATGAAAAAGCATATTGATATGCTAACCAATCTCCTGGAGAATAATGGCATCTCCCTTCCAGAAAGCTCAAAGAAGAGAGAAGGAGGATCAAGTTCCGATGACAGAGAGAGAGTTCATGCTCTAATTGCTAGCACATCAAGCTCACCCAGTTTTATCATAGATTCTGGAGCTTCAAGACACATGGTTTCGACTAAGGAGGCCTTCTCCTCATTGGATATGTTGAAAGGACCATCTATTGTACTGGGAGATGAATCTCTCACTGAAAGTAAAGGCAAAGGAAGGATAGATCTTGATCATGGTAAGTTCAGCAATGTGCTATATGTCCCTGGTCTCTCCTCTAACCTCCTGTCAGTGTACAAGATGACCCACACTGGGTCTCCTAAGAAGGTCATATTCTCCCCCGATGAAGTTGAGATCACAGAGATTTCAACTGGTAGAGTCATTGCAAAAGGAGTTGCGAATCATGCTCAAAAGGTATACATGTTTTCACACTTCCTACCTTACTCAAACCCCTATGCTCTTCTCATTCATGCTAATGAAGCCAGCAAGCTGTGGCATGAAAGATTTGGCCATCTAAATTACAAGTATCTGTCTGATCTTAGTGAGAAAGAAATGGTCATAGGGCTTCCCAAGATAAAATTTTCCAAAGGAGTCTACCAAGGCTGTATCCTAGGAAAACACCCAGAGCATAAGTTTGAGAAAGCTAGTCATGAGAGAACCTCTGCACCCCTCGAGCTGATTCATAGTGATGTTGCTGGCCCATTCCCTCATATGTCCATGAGTTAGGCCAAATATGCATTGACCTTTATTGATGATTTTTCCAGGTATTGTTGGGTTCACTTCATGAAACACAAATCTGAAGTTTTTGGCCTATTAAAAACCTTTAAAGCTTTGCTTGAAAACAAGTGTGGAAGGAAACTCAAGGTCCTCAGATCTAACAATGGTGGTGAGTATGTCAAGTATGAGTTTATTAACTATTGTGCAGATGCAGGTATTCATATGCAGCATTCTATCCCCTACACACCACAGCAAAATGGTGTTGCTGAGAGGAAGAACAGATCATTGAAGGAGATGGCAACATGCATGATGGAGGCCAAAACTTTACCACCAAAGTACTGGGCCAAAGCTATCAACTGTGCAGCCTATATTCAGAATAGGGTGCCTCACAAACAACTTGATGGCATGACTCCCTTCGAAGCATGGAGTGGACACAAGCCAGATGTGACCCATTTCAGGATTTTTGGCTCAAAGGCATGGGATAGAATCCCGACAGAGAAGAGGAAGGCTTTGCAGCCCCAAATCCAAGAGTGTATTTTTGTTGGATACTCTGAAGATTCAAAAGGGTACAAGTTGATAAACTTGAGCACAAACAAATCCTTCATTGAAAGGTGTGTTCAGTTTGAAGAAGAACCCCTTGCAGAAGTGGAAATTGGTGAAGCCTCTTCACCACCTGAACCTCAAGAAGTAAGTAAAGAGTTTGTTGAACATGCTGATTCTGATTTTTCTGATGGATATGAGTTTATTGCATACCCAAACAGCTACACAAGGCATAAATTGGCATCCAAGACACTACATGCAGCAGGTGAGCTAGCTGGGGATCCCAATGACCCAAGGAGGACTAGATCTCAATTTGAAAGTGGTCTGTGCATGAAAGATCATATGTTTGCTAAAAAATTCTATTTGATGGTGGAGTCTGATCCTCAAACATATGAAGAAGCAGCAGGAGATCCAATATGGCAAGCTTCCATGAAGGAGGAGTTCAGCTCACTCCAGAAGAGCAACACATGGGAACTAGTGGATCTTCCTCCAGGGAGAAAACTAGTACAGTGTAAGTGGGTCTATAAGACCAAATTTGATGCTTATGGTTCACCACTGAAGTACAAGGATATATTGGTAGCTAAATGCTACTCACAAGTTCAAGGCATCGATTACAATGAGACCTTTGCTCCAGTGGCAAAGATGGATTCCATCAGGCTAGCTCTAGCCATTGCAGCCTCAAGGCAATGGGAGGTACATCACATGGATGTAAAGTGTGCCTTTCTGAATGGAGATCTCACTGAGGAGATATATATGCAGCGGCCTCAAGTTTTTTCTACTAACCCTTCTCTTGTGTGCAGGTTCAGAAAGTCATTGTATGGGCTAAAGCAAGCTCCCAGGGCTTGGTATGCCAAGATAGATAGCTTCTTGCTATCTCTGAATTTTTTTCGGTGCAAATCAGATCCAAATGTCTATTTGAAGTCTGTTAATGGTTCATTAATGATCATTGTGTTATATGTTGATGACCTCCTCATTACAGGAATCTCGCAGGCCGAGATTGCTTCCTTAAAAGGAGCTATGAACCAAGCCTTCTCCATGACAGATTTGGGACTCTTAAGTCAATTTTTGGGGCTTGAGATTGCTCAAACCAAAGCTGGAATAAGGGTGCACCAGTCCAAGTATGCCTTGTATTTTCTGATCAAATTCAGAATGCAAGACTGCAAAGCAAGCAAAACTCCTTTCCTTTCAGGAGTGAAGCTGGAGGAAGATGATTCTCCACCGATGGTAAACAATACACTGTATAGAAAATTGATTGGATGTTTATTGTATTTGACACATACTCGACCTGATATTTGTTATGCAGTAAGTGTGGCTTCTAGATAAATGGATCAGCCTCATGAGATCCATTGGAAAGTATCCGAAAGGATCCTTAACTTTGTTCAGGGAACAAGGACACATGGGATCTTCTATAAGGCAAAATCTGATCTTGATTTGATTGGATTTACTGACAGTGATTGGGAAGGTGATAGCACAGATAGAAATTCCACTTTAGGGTATGTGTTCATGCTTGCAGAAGGGCCAATTAGCTGGTCAAGCAAGAATCAGAGTGCCATTGCACTCTCATCTACAGAAGCTGAGTACAGAGGAGTTGTTAATGCAGCAACTCAGTGTTTATGGTTGCAGGGTTTACTTGGAGAGTGTGGTTTCAAACCTGAGTACTCAAATACCATCTATTGTGATAACCAGAGTACCATTCGAATCTGCAAAGATCCAGTTCAGAAGTAGAGAACCAAACACATTGAGATTCACATGCACTACATCAGAGAGCTTGTGCATAATGGCACCATTCACCTACTCTTCTGTTCATATTCAGAACAAGTAGCTGATATCTTCACCAAAGAATTTTGTGAGAAGACCTTCAACAATCTCAAATCACTGCTAGGGATTGCTGATCATGTTGTAAAGGCATGAGTGGAGACAAGATTCTACAATTTTGTTTTACAGTCCATGTTTAAGGGAGGATTTTCCCAAGTTGGTTTTGCCTCTTTCCTTGGTTGTATGGACTTGCAGTATGTAAAAGGGTGACTAAGGCTTGTTGATAGGCCCTATATTTTTGATTTATTACTCATAAATTCAGGCTTAGGGGGGGTGTTAGAATAATCAACCCATAGTTTACCCACTTAGACATTAATTCATTTATTTTTGTCTTATTTTCCTAGTTCATGTGTCCCACCTTGTGCAAGTTGCTAATTGCCTATCCATAGAGGTCAAAATTGCCATATTTGACCCATGTAGCACTTGGGAAATCCTTAGGAATCAAATCTACTTTATTCCTAGCCTCCTAGGTGCCTATCTGCTTTTTCTGCTTTACTGCCTACTTTTTCAGTGTTTTAAGGCACATAGGAAAGCAAGACTAGGTGAGGTGAACTAGTTTTTTGTCCTCTTCATCCTCCACTCTTTTATCCATGTAAAAACATGTATGAGATGTCATTCCACTACTCTTTAGCTTTCCCATGTGCCCTTGCCAATTCGTGAGCTCCATGACAGATTTGGGATCAACTTTTTACACATATGGGGGATTTGCCTATTTTGAGTAAGCCTACTTTATGCTAGTTTTGGATGCCTCCTTATGCATTCGAACTCTTGATGTATTCTATATATTCAGCAACCTATGTTATTATAGGGTTGAATATTGTACACTGAGTTAATATAATTTTGTGTTACAACTCCATTTTCAGTCTCCATTGTTAGCAATTTTGCATGATCAATTGATAATTGTTGTGGGTAAAATTAATCTATTGCTGGCCTGAATTTCTACAAACTATTATTTTATTAATTCATTTTAGGAGGCCCATTTTGATTTGAAATTTCCTCTAATGATTGAGATGCCACATGCCACTTATCCTAAATTCTTCTCTTTACCATCGATGTTGTTCTAGTGCTTCTAGGTACCTGTTTGTTACGATGAAGGCATGGAAATCATGTTATCCTATAGACAAAACACTACTACCCATATCATGGATCACATCCATGAGTGGCATCGTCTGTGTAGTTTTGCAAAAATCTAGTTAGACGGCAATATCTTCTTTAACTGATTTCTTAAAACCTTACTCTCCCCTATCACCAAGGATGTTGCATCGGAGCATCTACAAAATGAGGAAGAATCCATACTCAAAGAACTACAATTAGACCTTATCTATGCCGAATCAAGTTACCCTTACACCATCAAACCTTATGCTCCTCGTGTTGGCTCCTCACGAAAAATTACACCATGGGCATCCCATGCTGCTAATGGAGTCATTTTCTTTGTTACCCAACACTCCCACATGTACAAGGCCTCTCTTTTGATGTCATCTCACTCTGGTAACACCCCTAGTGTTTTCCAACCTCGCTATGCCACTGATTTTTCATGTGCAATGGCTCAGTATGGAGCCACACCTTCATATGAATCTCCCATACCCAATCCTCACATTCATGGACTAAATTTCCTAACACCTTCTTGTAATGGCCAGATGGTAGGCTTTGAAACCCCTTCAGCTGCTCCTACCTACTACCCACCACCTGTGCAACCTACATATGTTTTGGCCATGAATACACTTGTTCCCCAAGGATAGGTCTATTCTTAGAAAAACATCCCCAATCAACCCACCCTGAATAACCAACAAGGGAAAGGAAGAAGACAGAGATGTAGGAATCGAGGAAACAACCAACCTCAAGGGAGTGGTCTCTAACCCAACCCTCCTAACAACAACAAAGCCAATACCCCTACACAAATCCCCCAACATCCACCTAGACTTAGGAAGAACCCTTAGTTACAGACTAACCATCTGTGTACCATTTGTGATGTTTATGACCATTATACACACCAGTTCCCTTAGATGCATCGAGTCATCCATCTATTACAAGCCAAAAATCAATGTGAAACCAATGTTGTCACTCCAACACATCCAAATCCAACATCACAAGTTCCACCACCTATGGTGCTGCAGAACCCATTACCAAATCAAGGAATGGTTGCAACCCAACCGTTGGTACCACAAAATATAGAAACCAATTCTTTAAGTCACCCCATCAATCATGGTATCCGTCATCTTATGACATTGTCATTTGACGTCAACTTACATACTCGACCCAAACAATATGGTTGCACCACGAAAATTATTGTTAGAATAATCAACCCATAGTATTTACCCACTTAGACATTAATTCATTTATTTTGTCTTATTTTCCTAGTCCATGAGTCCCACCATATGCAAGTTGATAATTGCCTATCCATAGAGGTCAAACTTGCCATTATTGAATCATGGAGCACTTGGGAAATCCTTAGGAATCAAATCTGCTTTATTCTTGGCCTCCTAGGCGCCCATCTGTTTTTTCTGCTTTATACCCTGCTTTTTCAGTGTTTTAAGGCACATAGGAAAGCAAGACTAGGTGAGGTGAATCAACTTTGTTGCCTGTTCCTCCTCCACTCTCTCCTCCATGCAAAAGCATGTATGAGCTGCCATTTGACCACTCTTTATCTTGCCCATGTGCCCTTGCTAATTCGTGGGGTCCTTGATAGATTTGGGATCAGCTTTTTACACCTATGGGGGATTTGCCTATTTTGGGTAAGCCTTCTTTATGCTAGATTTGGATCCTTCCTTATGCATTCTATTTGCTCATGTATTCTATATATTAAGCAGCCTATGTTATTATAGGGTTGGCTATTGTACAATCAGTTAATATAATTTTGTGTTACAGCTCCATATTCAGTCTCCATTATTGATAATTTTGCATGATCAATTGTTAATTGTTGTGGGTGAAATTAATCTACTGTAGGCATGAATTTCTACATGGTATCAGAGCCATTGTAGGTTGTTACTCTCCTCCAAAAATTGTTTTGTAGGTTCGACATCAAGACTGGGAGCCTTCTACTGACAGCCGGGACAGATTTTTTAAAGCTATGGATTCACAGAAAACTATCCTCACTCCCTTCAAAAATTTTGAATGGAAAGCAGAGATGGAGATCTTGTTGAGAGCGAAAGGCCTCTACAGGGTGACTATGGCTACAGAAGCAGATCCCAATGCTGCTGCAGAGAAGATCAAATGGCACAATCGGAGAGATGAGGCCTATGGCCTCCTATGTCTCAGTATTTCCTGAGACCTCCTTTTCCATCTCGATGGATTGAATTCACTAGATCAAGTATGGGAGAAACTTTTTGAAATCTTTGGAAAGACAAATGAGATGAGGGGACACCAGATCGAAAATGAGCTGATCTCCCTGAGTCCCAGTAATTTTGAATCCCTGCAGCTCTATTTCTCCAAGTTCAAAGCACTATTTTTGCAGCTGAAACAGTGTGGTATTGAAAAGAAAGATGAGTAGCTCATATTGTCCATCCTTTCGAAGCTAGGGCCTGATTACTAAGTCTTTGTTTCGACCTTCTATGCCACAAAACTCACAGCTCGAACCTGGAAGATGCCTAGCCTTGCAGATTTCATGGAATCTCTCACACAGGAACAAGACAAGCTGGTGATGATGGGCACCATCAAACCTTCCAAAGACCAAGCTCTGGTTGCTAGAGATTTGAAGGTGGATTCAAAAAGAAAGAAGAAATCTAAAAATCCACCTGAGAAAGGAAGAGACAAGAAGCAGTCTCCAGAGGATCAACAAGGTCCCAAGAAAAATACCCAGAAGAAGAAAAACAAAGGTGATATGAACAAGTGCTCATACTGCAATAAGGGAAATCATATTGAAAGATCTTGTATGAAAAAGCAGATAGATATGTTAACTCAACTGTTGGAGAAGAATGGCATCTCCCTTCCAGAAGGCTCAAAGAAGAGAGAAGGAGGATCAAGTTCTGATGACAGAGAGAGAGTTCATGCTCTAGTTGCTGGCACATCAAGCTCACCCAGTTTTATCATAGATTCTGGAGCTTCAAGACACATGGTTTCGACTAAGGAGGCCTTCTCCTCACTGGATATGTCGAAAGGACCATCTATTGTAGTGGGAGATGACTCTCTCAGTGAAAGCAAAGGAAAAGGAAGGATAGAACTTGATCATGGTAACTTCAACAATGTACTGTATGTCCCTAGTCTCGCCTCCAACCTTCTGTCAGTGTACCAGATGACCCACACTGGGTCTCCTAAGAAAGTCATATTCTCACCAGATGAAGTTGAGATCACAGAAATCTCAAGTGGAAGAATCATTGCAAAAGGAGTAGCAAATCATGCTCAAAAGGTATACATGTTTTCACACTTCCTGCCTTACTCAAACCCCTCTGCTCTTCTTATCCATGCTAATGAAGCTAGCAAGCTATGGCATGAAAGATTTGGCCATTTAAATTACAAATATTTATCTGATCTTAGTGAGAAATATATGGTCATAGGGTTGCCCAAGATAAAATTTTCCAAAGGTGTATGCCAAGGCTGTATCCTAGGAAAACACCCAGAGCACAAATTTGAGAAAGCCAGCCATGAGAGAACCTCTGCACCCCTCGAGCTAATTCATAGTGATGTTGCTGGCCCATTCCCTCAAATGTCCATGAGTCAGGACAAATATGCATTGACCTTTATTGATTATTTCTCCAGGTATTGTTGGGTTCACTTCATGAAGCACAAGTCAGAAGTTTTTGGCCTATTCAAAGTCTTCAAGGCTTTGGTTGAAAACCAGTGTGGAAGAAAACTCAAAGCACTCAGATCTGACAACGGTGGTGAGTATGCCAAGAATGATTTTATTAACTATTGTGCAGATGCGGGTATTCAGATGCAGCATTCTATCCCCTACACACCACAGTAAAATGGTGTTGCAAAGAGGAAGAACAGATCACTGAAGGAGATGGCAACATGCATGATGGAGGCCAAAAATTTGCCACCAAAGCACTGGGCTGAAGCTATCAACTATGCAGCCTATATTCAGAATAGGGTGCCTCACAAATAGTTGGATGGCATGACTCCTTTCGAAGCATGGAGTGGGCACAAGCCAGATGTGACCCATTTCAGGATTTTTGGCTCAAAGGCATGGGCTAGAATCCCGACAGAGAAGAGGAAGGCTTTGCAGCCCCAAAGCCAAGAGTGTCTTTTTGTGGGATACTCTGAAGATTCAAAAGAGTACAAGTTGATAAACTTGAGCACAAATAAAGCCTTCATTGAAAGGTGTGTTCAGTTTGAAGAAGAACCCCTTGCAGAAGTGGAGATTGGTGAAGCCTCTTCACCACCTGAACCTCAAGAAGTAAGTAAAGAGTTTGTTGAACATGCTGATTCTGATTTATCTGATGGAGATGAGTTTATTGCAGATCCAAATAGCCCCACAAGGCCTAAATGGGCAGCCAAGACACTACATGTAGCAGGACAGTTAGCTGGGAATCCCAATGACCCAAGAAGGACTAGATCTCAATTTGAGAGTGGTCTGTGCATGAAGGATCCTGAGTTTGCTGAAAAATGCTATTGGATGGTGGAGTCTGATCCTCAAACATATGAAGAAGCAGTAGGAGATCCAAGATGGCAAGCTTCCATGAATGAGGAGTTCAACTCGCTACAGAAAAGCAACACATGGGAGCTAGTGGATCTTCCTCCTGGGAGAAAACTAGTACAGTGTAAGTAGGTCTATAAGACCAAATTTGCTGCTGATGGTTCACCACTGAAGTACAAGGCTAGATTGGTATCTAAAGGCTACTCACAGGTTCATGGCATTGTTTACAATGAGACTTTGCCCCAGTGGCAAAGATGGATTCAATCAGGCTAGCTCTAGCCATTGCAGCATCAAGGCAATGGGAGGTACATCATATGGATGTAAAGTGTGCCTTTCTGAATGGTGATCTCACTGAGGAGATATATATTCAGCAGCCCCAAGGTTTTTCTACTGACCATTCTCTTGTGTGCAGGTTGAGAAAGTCATTGTATGGGCTAAAGCAAGCCCCCAGGGCTTGGTATGCCAAGATAGATAGCTTCTTGCTATCTTTGAATTTTGTTCAGTGAAAATCAGATTCGAATGTCTATCTAAAGGTAATTAATGGTTCATTAATGATCATTGTGTTATATGTTGATGACCTCCTCATTACAGGAAGCTCACAAGCTGAGATTGCTTCCCTAAAAGGAGCTATGAACCAAGCCTTCTCCATGACAGATTTGGGGCTCTTATGTCAATTTCTGGGGCTTGATATTGCTCAAACCAAAGCTGGAATCAAGGTGCACCAGTCCAAATATGCCTTGGATTTTCTGATCAAATTCAGAATGCAAGATTTCAAAGCAAGCAAAACTCCTTTCCTTTCAGGAGTAAAGCTGGAGGAAGATGATTCTCCACCAATGGTAAACAACACTTTGTATAGATAGTTGATTGGATATTTATTGTATTTGACACATACTCGACCTGATCTTTGTTATGCAGTCAGTGTTGCTTCTAGATTCATGGATCAGCCCCATGAGATCCATTGGAAAGCAGCAAAGAGGATCCTTAGCTTTGTTCAGGGAACAAGGACACATGGGATTTTATATAAGGCCAATTCTGACCTTGATTTAATTGGTTTTACTGATAGTGATTGGGCAGGTGATAGCACTGACAGGAAGTCCACTTCAGGTTATGTGTTCATGCTTGCAGAAGGGCCAATCAACTAGTCAAGCAAGAAACAAAGTGCCATTGCACTCTCATCTACAGAAGCTGAGTACAGAGGAGTTGTCAATGCAGCAACTCAGTGTTTATGGTTGCAGGGTTTACTTGGAGAGTGTGGTTTCGAACCTGAGTACTCAACTACCATCTATTGTGATAACCATAGTACCATTTGAATCTGCAAGGATCCAGTTCAGAAGCAGAGAACCAGACACATTGAGATTCACATGCACTACATCAGAGAGCTTGTGCATGATGGCACCATTCACCTACTCTTCTGTTCTTCTTCAGAACAAGTAGTTGACATCTTCACAAAATGATTTTGTGAGAAGACCTTCAGCAATCTCAAATTACTGCTGGGGATTTCTGATCATGCTGTCAAAGCATGAGTGGAGACAAGATTCTACAATTTTGTTTTACAGTCCATGTTTAAGGGAGGATTTTCCCAAGTTGGTTTTGCCTCTTTCCTTGGTTGTATGGACATTGCAGTATGTAAAGAGTGACTAAGCCTTATTTCTAGGCCCTATATTTTGATTTATTACTCATAAAGTCAGGATTAATGGGGGGTGTTATAATAATCAACCCATAGTATTTACCCATTTAGACATTAATTCATTTATTTTGTCTTATTTTCCTAGTCCATGGGTCCCACCATGTGCAAGTTGATAATTACCTATCCATAGAGGTCAAAATTGCCATTATTGACTCATGGAGCACTTGGGAAATCCTTAGGAATCAAATCTGCTTTATTCCTGGCCTCCTAGGCGCCCATCTCCTTTTTCTGCTTTATACCCTGCTTTTTCAGTGTTTTAAGGCACATAGGAAAGCAAGACTAGGTGAGGTGAATCAGCTTTGATGCCTCTTCCTCCTCCAGTCTTTACTCCATGAAAAAGCATGTATGAGCTGCCATTTGACCACTCTTTATCTTTCCCATGCGCCCTTGCTAATTCGTGGGGTCCTTGATAGATTTGGGATCATCTTTTTACACCTATGGGGGATTTGCCTATTTTGGGTAAGCCTGCTTTATGCTAGATTTGGATGCTTCCTTATGCATTTGATTTTCTCATGTATTCTATATATTCAGCAGCCTATGTTATTATAGGGTTGGCTATTGTACACTCAGTTAATATAATTTTGTGTTACAGCTCCATATTCAGTCTCCATTGTTAATAATTTTGCATGATCAATTGTTAATTGTTGTGGGTGAAATTAATCTACTGCAGGCCTGAATTTCTACAATTATTAATGCATCCATGACATCTACCTCCACTGCTCTTGATATGTTTTTACATTTTTCTAGACCCCCCACGGACAGGACTGCCAAAGTCCCTATGTTCCCTTCGCATCATGTTGCTAACAATCCCACTACTAAATATTCTCTCAATTATAGTATCATCGATGACTTCGCCCAATATCCCTTTGCCATGTCCGCTCTGGAAGTCCTCAGAACTTGTCCTTCGCAACTCAAAGCCTTGTTATCTGTGTTAGGTGTCCTTAACCCCTTTGACTGTAGGTTGTTCGATTTAACTTGGATGAAGGAGAACCTCAGATCCCTTTATCTATATCTGTCCAGTTTCTTGTCACCATTCAAAATTTTGTGATTCATCAATGTATCATTGATGAAGGTGCATCCAATTGTGTTATGTCAACCTGCATTTGGAAGAAGCTAGGATCCCTGACGCTTCAAACCTAAACAAACACCCTACGTGCTTACAATGGATGCACTTCCCAACCACAAGAAATTATCATGAATGCCACCATTGAGATACCAGGTAAAACTATGTTGATCAACATTGAACTTGTAAATTCCCACAATATATTATAACATCTTCGTTGGATTAGTTACATGTACGCAATGTGAGCCATTTCGTCAATCGTCTTTCGACTACTAATGTTCCCCCACGATGGGAAGATCATGACCATTGACCAGTTGACGTACTACGATCCTAAAATACTGTCCACTTTGGAGCATGTACTCCCCACCATCAACACCACCATCAATAGCGTATCCATCCCCTCCTTGTATGCTATTGGTCTAGGCCTGTCTATCGATGCCCCTTTGACTGACACCTTTTTTTCCATCCCACCTCCTCCATATATGACTGAAATATTGAATTTATGCACCATCACAATGGGTAAACTCCCGACCTCATCGTATCCTCAGTCATAGCCCCAACCGTAGACCGCGTACACCCCCAATCTTTCACTACGGAATTATTGGGGTTCATTTCCCATACACACCATCATGTTTCTCTTTCCACCCTATTGAATCATGAGTGAACCAATCATGGCTACTCTTAACCTTCTGGAATCCACTTTGGAAATTCCAATGTGGTAGCTTGATCCACCCAACCCCACCTCGACACCACAAGTTGTGCTGCCACCAGTCCAACCTATTAAGAGAGTGTAACATCCACCTCTTTGTACACAACAAACTTCTCATGTATCCACTCCTATACCCCCTCCTCCTACGAAGGTTGGAGGCAAGGCACCAAAATCCCTAGAAACACCATTTCCACCTCCTACTTATTCCTTATGCGATGTCCTCCCACGCTACTAAAAATTTTCTTGACTTGTCGTTTCTTCACAACCACATGCGCACACTAGTAGAGGTCAAAAACACTCCAGTTGTTGATGTATCAAACATCCCTATGATTAAGAAAAATCATTACAGATGAATCATGAATGTGCATTTTGTGGCCTCTATGGTCATTATTCCCATCATTTCCCAAACCTACCCGAGTACTGGTCCCTCTTCATTAATCTCCTCCAGCACTCCCTCAATTCTAAAAACATTGTCCTTGAAGAACACCCACTAATTTCATCTTCGGCTACCACCAACACCATCTTTATGATCTCAACTTCTAGCCTTCCTTCCCCCACATCAACCACAAAATATCCCTATGATCTACCCTGGCAACACATACATAAAAATGAAGAGATCCTAAAATCTCTCACAACTCTTGTGTATCATTGGGATGACCTGCACGATCTCTCATTTTTCATTCCCTATAAACCTTCCCCATCATAGGCTAAGTTCTTTGTTGAATCATAATATATTTTATTCATGGAAGTGTGGAGTCGATACTTCCCATTGAATGCCATATTCAGTAACTTTAGGATTTCCTTCAAACTTCTACCTAATAATTCACCATTGGAAAAATGACTACTTATACTTGAACAAACCAATGAGGACTATCGCGATGTTCTCCAAATGATTGAAGTAGCTAAGACACGATAAAAGTCCCATTCTCACTCCCATGTACACCCACACACCTTTAATGAGGGGGACCTTGTTCTCACCTACGATCAAGCCCATGATAAGACTGGAAAAGGCAAGTTTGAATCCATGTGGCATGGCCCTTATGTCATCGTTGTCTAGAAAAGGGATCATACCTCCTTGCTGACTCTAAAGGTCACCTCTTGAAGAATCCCTGCAATGGGATCTACCTCAAGAGATTCTATGCCTAAACCGACCAACCTGAATACCCCTATATCATAGTTTTTCTTTCTTGTTTTGCATCATTTTTACCACTAGTCTCACAGTTTGTTTCATTAGTTAGTCCATATGGATCCTACGTTACCCTCCTATGTTTGTTTCGCTCATGGAACAATTACATGGTCTGCTCATATTGCCTTGGCTAGGTGGGTTGTTTATCCCTAGTCACATGAGTTGATCCATATCAACAGAATGTGTGTTGGAATTGCCACCAACAACCAGGCTGATTACGATATTATCGCTCATCTCCTGACCGATTCCCTTCACTTGGTCCTTCGTTGCCTTGATGTCTTCCTCGACTCCCAACTATTTGTCACCCAGTTGAATAACTACTACCGGGTACACAATCCCTACCTCTTCAAAAATTTCCTATGCACTAGACATTTGATTATCCATTTCATCCATACATGTTCCCAGAAGTCTCAATAGTGTATCATATCAAATAGCTAATGGTGTTCTAGAGTGGCACATCAATCACCACATATAGGAAATAAAATACATCATTCATCATCATATAGTCATGCATACATATTTCATATACATCATATAGGCATATTCATCATCATAACAAGAGACTCATAAAACACATAAAAATACAAAGTGTGCATCCACATGCATCAATATCAGAAATATCATAATCAGTACAAAGAGAGAAGCACCATAGGATTTCTCCCCACATATATATTACAAAATTCCCCATGCTCAAATGCATTGGGGGTAGTACCAGAAGCCACTAGTCCGAGTCATCCTCCTATGACTATGTGTCCTCCTCGGTATCCTCCTCCTCATTCAATCTCTCCTCCTCTATGGAAACATCCCCCTGCACATTGCTCTGAGATACTCAACAGCCTCTGCGAACTACCTCATCAAAGAGATCCACTCAATAGTGGATCGGTAGCATGCGATGATCAAGTCATCATATAGATACTTCCACTCATCGTCGATTACCCCCTACGATAGTCTCTCCACGTCTAGCCATAGTGATTCCATTGTATCACTTTGTATCCTCCTCTTCTTGTGAGAGGGTGATTCTAATCCCTCCGATCTACCACTGCATCGCTGGTATCCTGTTCAAGGATGTAGTCCCACGTCTGGACATTTACAAAGTATGTCGACAGTGTTAATCACATGTATTATCTAGCTACCACTATGCTAGTAAAACACTATATTGAATAAAACCAAAAAGAGTCATGTCTACATACCATATTGTCCTCAGACCCGTCTAGGAGGTTGAGGCATCTTTGTATCTCCTCGGCATTCCATTCCTACATATGGATAATCCTCAATGAGGATTGGAAGCTACTGCCACTGTGCAAATAGCTCACAGGTGAAGAAATAACCTACTAAGCTACCTCCCTCCCAAAATCATCATCTCACACCACCTCCTTAGATGAGGCTTGCATGGTCACCCCTTACCTCAATTTGTGTGCCATCAAGAAATTCGAGCACCTTGTGTATTGGCATGTTCATGATCCCTCCACTCCATCTATATTGCGAACTTTACATCCCACAAGGAGGCCCCACCAATGTTCCACTGTTATTTTTTTTCTTTGTTAGACATGATCCCAACATCCCGTCTTTTGGCTTATTGAACACTTCCTCCTTGTTTAACCACCATTACAAAGCTTTTGTTAAGCTCTTTTTTGACTCCTTAAAGAATGAAAATATTTTCGAGCGGGCTTGCTCCCTTTCATGCTCATTAAATTATTTGAAAGGGAATTTTTGTGGTATAGTTTATCCCCTTTTCAGACTATGTAGACCAATTAAAGAAAAGGACCACCCTAGCACCTTCTAGTTAGGAATGTTTCTATTTGTATCAGTTGATGCTTTTTTGGACATTTGGACCGTACTCTATGAAAAAAATCACTTATGGGTTGTATTTAATATTTTTTCCAACCCTATCATAAAGAGATAGATCAATGATCAAAGTTGGTTTTGTTCATGCTCGTACTAGTATTTGAATTGCAATTCAAACAATAGACGTTTATCCTTTTTTGGCTTGGTTGGACTACCTATGAAAAAGAAGTCTCTTTCCCCCTTTTGGTTGGGAGAGTTATCCTTTGTACACTTTTATCCTTTTTCAGGATTAGTAGACTATTGTATGAAAAAGAGACCCATTCCAGTATTCTTCATGTTTTCATACTTTCTAAACATGAAAACAACATCAAGCATTTACAGTCTTGGGATCGAAAAAAATCCTTGAGAGAGTATCATACTATGCATACTTCTATTCCTTTTTCAAGCTTATTAAATTATGAAGAAGGCCCAAAATAGTGCCTTTCGGTTCCCATATATATTGCATATAGTCTCACATTATGGAAATATTCTCCTCATTAGGTCTCCTTTGGTTAGATTACTTTGCGATGAGTTTCCCTTGGATCCCCTAGATATCACTTATCTAGTGCCTTCCCCAAGTATCTCCCATTGCAGTCATCTCCCCAGTTCCACAGCTATGATTTCCTCCTCATGAGTCAGTTTCCTCTACTGCCTGGTCATCCCTACTGTTATACTCTGGACAAAGTAAGTTTGAGTTCCCCATACTCCCCTACCCCAGTTCCCCATTCAGTGTCTCAATCCCATTAGTATTCCATATCATTGGTTGTCCCCCTTGTAGTTATATCAAGGAAACCTCATTTCCTTGGTAGTTGCAAGTCTCCCTTTTTCGACATCAACACATATTTTCCATAGGATATACCCAGAAGTCCCTGTATCTTGGTTTTATCCACCTCATTGATGAGTTCCTTCGATTTAAGGTAGGTTCTTTTGCACGTAGTAGGGGAAAAATCCCCACTAATAATTTTCCTAGTTTGTTCCCTAGGTCCCTAAAAAACCTCCTTGTACCAAAAATATAAGGAGAAACGCGACATAAGAACCCATAGATGTTGAATAGTTAAGTATTCCTTTCTAGGGTCAAAGTTAATATTCCATGGGTTAAGAACTAGGCTCGACCTGCCCTGTCACAAACATACTTCCAATAAAAGATCTTTATCCCATTCTAACATAAATTTTCCACAAATTCAACCTTTAACTAGTATATGAACCACTAGAGAATAACCAAAGGGTTTCCAATTATCATCAACCCATTTCAACAAATCATCATGGTTTCCCACCTTAAATTGGAATTTTCCAACAACTGCAATGTTCAAAATAGTAGTCACCTTCTCCGACCCAATACAATGGCCGATTACCATCATCAACTTCACACCCAACACCATGAAAGCCTTTTGTTCCTATTTTCCCAATCCTTCATTATTTATAGTTTGATTTTCTCTCTCTTGTCCCTCTACTCTCTTACCTAGGATTCTCCACCTTTTCCTCTAGCAAAAGGAACAAGCTTGGTTTTGGGTCGTCTTCACTTGAGTCTAAAGCATGCTTCAAATTAGGGTTTCATCCACCAACACCAAAACCCAAAAGCAGGTCCTTCCTTGTATTCCAAGGTGCATGTGATGAGGCTCCCTTCAGATGAGCTCCCACATTCGTATTTTTTAGATGTACCTTACATCACATCAGCTCTGTAATTTAAAAAAATGCCAATGACTCTTGCCATGACGTAAAAAGTAGTTTATGACATAGATTGTTCCTAGTAACTATTTTGACCTCAACCATGTTGGATGACCTCGAAACCTTACCCACTTGGTTTAAGATGTTCGAATCCCTAAACACTTTCTAAGACTCCAGAATCTCCCTATATTCAACATTCATTTTGAAATTACCAATTGATGACCATAGCTCCTCCTTGACATAATCAAGGGCCTCCTCCCACATTTCAATAAGAGCACTGAGATATATTGACTGGATTCCATGTGACTATGTGGATGTCCTGCAATCCATGGCTCCTGTATCCCAATTATTTATAAATTATACACACACACACACACACACACACACACAAAGAGAGATAGAAATCATGTTTACTTGTTTTTCATAAGAAATTAATCAAAGTAAGATTTAAAAAGCCAAAAAGTAAAGTCATGGTTTCTAACCATTCCACAATTATTCTCCATAATATCAACCTATTAAAATATGATAAAGCTAGTATCCAATACAAGAACCTAATACCGAAATCATATATGTGCATGCACTACTGCATTGTCGCTATAAATATATTAACATCAAGTCTACAATAATATGTTAAATTTTTAATGTTTATACAATATCTAAAACATTTAGCATGATAACATCATAACCATAAGCAAAGGATCACTGAAATAAAGACAAGTACAACAACACAAAATAACACACAGATTTTCCTCAAGGAAACCACAAGGGAGAAAACCAAAAAACTTCCTCAGTATAGAATTCGACCATGTATAGTGTAAAACCTTAGCAACAAGAATAGTTGCTAATATTCCACAGTAGACTCTCACTCTCTCTCTCTCCCTCTCCGGTGCAATACTTGAGTGTAATATGTGTAAGAATGAAAGAGGTGCCTCACCTATTTATATTCATTAGGTGGGTGCTTCAAATAACTAACTAGGCCGTCCAAGTTCCCTAATTAGGGCCGAAGTAACTTGGGAGACTCAAAATACATTTTATATATTACTTTTGTCGGTACTATTTCCTTGAATTACAATCAAGGGTTTACCTCATGACTTTTACATGACCAATTACATCAAGGACATCTTTGAATGGAGGGATAACATCTCCGAAGGAGAATACAACAAAAGTACAATAGAATATATTCTGAAGGTACCATACTTTAACACTCCCTCTTAACTAGGAAGGTATTCTACATCAACAACAACCATCTGTACAACTAAATGGTGAATCTATATATGTCATAGGAAGTTTTGGAACAACATCATGCATCTTCATCGTCAATCTTAGTATGAAAATAATGGATCATATTCTACAACCTCAGTATGCAAATACTGAATCATCTTATGAGTACTGGACAATCTTCCGCAACATTAGTATGTGGATACTAAATCATCTTCTATGAGTACTAGATCATCTTCTGGATATTGTATCATCTTCTGCAATATCAGTATGGGGATCTTGAATCATATTCTACAATATCAATATGTGAATACTGAATAATCTTCTGCCACATCAGTATGTGAATATTGAATCATGTTCTGAATACTGAAATTTCTTCTGTAACATTAGTATGTGAATATTGAATCTGCTTATGCCACATCAATATGTGAATTCTAGATCATCTTCTAAACCTTCTTTTGTAACATCAGTATGTGAATATTGAATTTTCTTCTTCAACATTAGTATGTGAATACTGAAACACCATCTACAAAATCAATATGTAAATACTGAAACATCATCATATGCACCATCAATATGCAAATACTGAAACATCATCATCTGCATAATCAATATGTAAATACTTAAACATAATCATCTGCATCATCGATATGTAAATATTGAAACCTCAACAACATCATTAGCATGTTAGTGCTAAAGAAACATCATCAATAAATGTTATATCATCATCTACATTATCAACATAGAGATTTTGGAACATCACCATCATCATCAACATAAAATGTTGAAACAACAACATTATCATGAACACAAAGTGTTGTGACTTCAACCACATCAACATTATCAACACAGGGTGATAGGACCACAATCATATCAGCATCATCAACACAAGGTGTTGGGAACACAACTACATCATCAACATCAACATACAATTGTTGAACCAAAATCATCATCAATATCAGTATAGAAATACTGAAACTACCTCATCATCATCAGTATAGAAATATTGAAACTATATTATCAACATCAGTATAGAAATACCAAACCTGCCACAGCAACATCAGTATGAAAATAATGAACTTGCCACATCATCATCAGCATGAAAATATTTAGCTTGCTACATCAATATCAGTATGAAAGTACTGAAATTCCACATCAATATCAGTATGAAAATACTAGACTTGGCACATCATCATCAGTATGAAAATACTGAGCTTGCCACATCAATATTAGTATTAAAATACTGAACTTGCCACAACAATATCATTATGTAAATACTGAACTATCAACATCGGTATAAAAATACCGAATCTACCATATGAGTATGGGAATATTGAAACTATCTCAATAATCATCTCAACAACATCAGTATGAAAATAATGAACCTACTACATCAAGATAGGAATACTGGAACTATCTCAGCAATCATCTCAACAAACATTAGTATAACAATATTGAAACTATCTCAGCAATCATCTAAACAAACATTAGTATAACGATACTGAAACTATCTCAGCAATCATCTCAACAATCAACAGTATAACAATACTGAAACAATAATCTCAACAATCATCAGTATAACAGTATTGAAGCAAACATATCAGCAATCATCAGTATAACAATATTGAAGCAAAAATGTCAGCAATCGTCAATATAACAATACTAAAGCAATCATTAGTATAACAATATTGAAACCACTTACAAAAACATCTTGTATGACTTACTAACCCTTTTGGGCCAACAATTCTAGTTAGATAGAGTGATCGCCTTGGATACCAAACAAGCCTTGTCTGGATTACTAACCCTTCTAGGTCAAAAATCCTAGATAGACATTCCAACCACTTCTTTCCCTATAACTATCTCGAAGAAACATCACGATGAGCTCTCTGGTAGATCCATCTAGTCATTTTTTCTAACTTACTAACCCTTTCGAGCCAACAATCCTAGTTAGATATATGGATCTTCCTGGGGACCAGCAAGCCTTGTCTTGGCTTACAAACCCACTTGGGTTAAAATGATCTAACCAGACATACTAATCCCCCTAGGATCATAGGCCTCGTCTAACTTACTAACCCTTTTGGGACAACAAGCCTAGCTAGACTTACTCTAGTCTAGACTGAGCTACCAACACTACATCCTTCTTCCATCTATCGTCACTCCCTCTTTAGAGAGAGGTTTTTTCGGACTACATGAAGCTTTTCTCGAAAGTATTCAAACTTTGCAAGAGATAGAGGGCTAGTCAACACATTTTCTACTTGTTCCTCTATAGGAACATACTTCAGCTTTACAAATGCCTTCTACAACTTGTTATTTAACATTCTCTTCTTGTACATCTGCAACTACATTGTACATTCACAATTTTCATCATTCTTCTTTTGTAACTCCATCCTTCTTCTCTTGTACATCCACAACTGTGTCGTACATTCACAACTTGCATCATTTTTCTTTTGTGGATCTGTAACTGCATCACTCTTATCTGCAATTGTATCGTACATCCACAACTTCGTCATTCCTTCTCTTGTAGGTGATTGCATACAATCCTTCCTACAAGTCAAATATAGTTGTATTCTTAGAAACACTTCGTAACATATTCATAATGACAAATTATTATGCATAAAGCTATATGTCATATAATCATGCAACTATTTCTGCTAATGCAACAACCATCTATATCCTATATACATACTGTAACTTTCAAGATTCCTTTCATCTTGCCAAGAAATTATGTCAGCAAGGAGGTTTCATATAAGTAGCAAAGGAATGTTGTACAACAACATAGGCCATTTACCCATCACCTACATATTAGTAGTAAACTACAATTATTCTAATATGCATAATACACTTCTTGAATCTAGAAACATATCTATGTACACATCTTGAACAACTAGATATATAGGAAATGACAATTCAAATACTTCTCTTTTGTTTGTTTGGCATACTCCATCTTGATCTCTGTCTTCTTGAATTACTGGAGTCTTTGCCAATGTGTGCAACTTCATCATCTGATTATGAGGACTTGCTCCTATCTTGCTATAGCTCTGAATTTTCTCCTCCTCAAGGTATGAAACTTCATCCTGAGGTATCCTGGTCGGTTTTTTTTCCAACCCCATATGTTAGAGCATCATTCGATTCACCAAGTGAGACTTATGTGAATTTTCCCAAGGTGCCTTATTTCAGGACTGTTCAACATAGAGAACTTGTTCGGAATTCCAAGTGTCATTGTTTCACCTTTGGGGTCTAAAACGTTTACCACATAAACTAAAGTCCATTCCCTATTTGCAACATCTTACGGAATTGAATTTGACGTTCCTATCTAGATATATAGCAGTACTCCCTAGGTCAATTGTTTAAGGATGAATTCTTGGAGAGGCTAGAACCCTGAGTTGGAGGAATCATATATTCTATATTATAACGAATTGGAGGAATAAAATTTTACAAAGTGTACAACAAGATTTATCTTTGACCTATCAAAGTTTTATCTCCTAATCCTTCTCCAATATCGATTTATATCGAAAGTACCAACTTTACTAGTTTTTGTCTTCTAGGGTTTTCAGGCATGAAACCCTAAATCTTCAGTAGCTGTAGCTGTAGTAGTGTTTTGGCTACACAAAGACTTCTTTAAGGGTGGCACTGATACCATGTTATTTTTTATTGTTATACAATATCTAAAACATTTAGCATCATAGCATCATAATCATAAGAAAAGGATCACAGAAAGAAAGACAAGTACAGGAACATAACAGAACACAAATATTTTCCTCAGGGAAAAAAATAATGCAAAAATTCCTCAGTATAGAATTTGACCAAGTACAGTGTAAAACCCTAGTGATAAGAATAGTTACTCATCTTCCACAGTAGACTCTTTCTCTCTCTCCAGCGCAATACTTGAGTGTAAGATGTGTAAGCATGAGAGAGTTGCCTCACCTATTTATATTCATTAGGTGAGTGCTTCAAATAACTAACTAGGTCATTTAGGTTCCCTAATTAGGTTTGTCCTACCTTGGGAGACTCAAAATACATTTTGTATATTACTTTTGTGGGTACTATTGCCCCAACTTACAACAGAGGGTTTACCTCATGACTTTTATATGACCAATTACATCAAGGACATCTCTGAATGGAGGAATAACATCTCCGAAGGAGAATAGAACAAAAATGCAATAGAATATCTTTTGAAGTTACCATACTTAAACATAATATGCATGAGACTACAAAAAAAACCAAATAACTGTGTACTAAGTGTTCTCCTCAATATCCTGTAGGTGATCCAATGCCACCTTTATGTGTTCTGAAAACTCCTCATAATAAAGAAGACCCTTTATGTTCCCCAAAGCTTTCTTAGACAATCTATCATCCATGTCATTCAATTCTCTATAAATATGGTCAAACTTAATACAGTGAAATATTTTAATATATTCCAATACTCTTTGTTTCCATTCCCCTAGGGAGATAACTTATAGTTGAGTGCGTCCCCTCACCCAATCAATAGTGACCTGAGAGTCTTGAAAAACATATAAGGATACCAAATTTAGTTTTGGAAAACAACAAGTGTCCCCAAAAGGCCACTAAATCGCCCCTAGTGTTTTTCCCATTTCCACAATCCATCCATAACTAATAAAATTGATCATATACTTGAAAAATAACCATCCTCGCACTACACTAGACATATTGTGTTGTTGCATCAAAGAGTCCCACTGGGAAGTCTCTAATAGTGGAAGGGGGAATTAGATAATCAACTAGAGAAGGAGGTGGGTCTACGTAATGATCTTGAAAATCTGCAACAATTTTTGAAGTTAAATAATAGAAGTTAATTTTTCCATTCTAAAAAATGATAAGGTGAACTAGTAGTTCCAGAGAGTCTCCAGTTAACAAATAGAGGTAGTTTTGTAAATGATCTAGCAACGTGTCACTTGTCCCGTAGGATTCCTTTAAATGAAACACTACCCCAACAAAGTGTCCAAGATAAGCACCTCAAAATGTTCTCAAAACCTCCCTCCAAATATGCTAAGTAAACGAGCAAATTTCAAACAAATGGTTAACATAGTCATCCCCATGACAACAGAAGAAACAATGAAAAGGTCCAAGGATACCCCTATTCTTTAATTTTTCACCCACCAAAATTTTATTTTCTAGAGTTAACTAGCAGAATAGTTGTATCTCTAATGGAGCATGCCACTTCTGCAGTGATCAATACAACCATTTATCTCCAGGGTGATAAGTAGCGTAGGAAATCAATTAACTAGCCAAGACAACATTTATCTCCCTAAAGGTCATGTACTATCTCCATACCAGCTGATCTTCACTATCTAACATCCTTATACCACTGTGGTCTAATCCTATGATGAATTCTTCCCATTCCACTACATGATTTCCTGTCAAAACCAACTCTGTAGCACTGTAGCAATAGAGGCATCTGGTGAAATGGTACTCTATACACTTGAAGTTTTCTAGATGTTCAAAACCATAATTTCTGAGATGAGAAATACGATCAAATGATAACTTGTAATTGTCAACACCCCTTGTGATCGGGTTTTCCTCAATTTTGACAAGACTTCCATTTCCTACCTACCATGTCATCCAAGTACAAAGCTGGGGAGCAACAACCAAGAGGCTCCTCCATATATTTGAAGAATATGTGTGATGGTTGTGTTCCTTTTGCAAGCAATCTACGAGCCTGTGCCATAATATTTTCATAGCTAAAGTTTTGGCAAACCAGAAAAAGTTCCTGATACTCGATCCCCCCACCTCCTCTGACAATGATATCCGAGACCAATTAACCAAGTGTACCCCTTCTTTTAATTTGTTACCTATCCATAAGAAGTTGAAAATGATTTGTCGAATCATGTTGAGAATACTGTTGGGAATTTTAGCCAAAGAAAGCCAAAAAAGGGGATATTTTACAGTATAAAATTTACTAAGACCAAATGTCCCCCAATGAAAGCCATCTATACATCCATATCTCAATCCACTTTCAATCCACTTTTCAACTTTTGTGATCAACCAAAACCAGCCTGCACAAGAATAATTATTGGGTTTCATAAATTATCCCAATTATTTGAACCCCACATCAATAGAGTCTAGTTGATAAGGAAACAATGTTCTAATAGCATCAAGGACCTCATCCAAGACCTTATTTACTAACTGGGATATTTTCTATTCACTAATTTTCATGCGAGTGGCCTCATACATACATAATTATTTATTAATTTAAAAAAAAAATTTAGAATATTTTTATAAAAGATTATAATTTAAAACTATTTATTTTAAGTTACATAATAATATATAAATATTTCTAGCACTTGTAGAAGCTAAAAGATGAAAAATACATTTTTTTTTAAAATTTTCTTGAAAACCCATTTTAATTATATTCATAGTTTTATATGTTAATTGTATTCGCAATTTTATAAATATATCATATGATTAACCAAAATATTATTGTATTGATATGGATCCAATTTCTTAAGGTATAATTTATCAAACAATGAGAGCTCCAATTTCTTTTGGTGTAGTTTTTTTGGGGGAATAAATCTTACTAGACTATGATATTTGTATACCCTAAAATAATATGAATTGAATCAAACACTCATCCTTAGTGTATCATTATACCATTCACTTTTCACTCTCAATATAACACTTAAACCCACCACCAAGAATAACAAACCACTAGTATTACCACATAGTTGATTACATGCCACGAGGGTATTGGGCAGATATTGTAAAGTTATGTAAGTTGTGTAGTTTACAATTAGCAAAAATAAAAAAATATTTACAAATCTATCAAAAGATGAGAGTTATCAGTATTTACAAATATAGTAAAGGCCGATTATTTACAAATTAGGTTGAGTATTTACACATCTATTAATATCTAAAATATTTAAAACAAAACAAATTTATACTTAAAAAAAAAGAATACTTTTGAGTTTAAGATTAATCTATAGTAATATAGTTTTATTTCTTCACAAAACCCATCATTTACATAGAGTAATTTGAAAAAACAATACACGTCTTCTTGACCCTATAAACCTCAATTAATAAATCATATAAGAAATTTTTTTAAAGGGGGAGCTAAGGCCGACTTTCTTAACCCTACAAACGTTAATCATATGTGACAAATTTTAAAGGAGAAGCATTATAGTAATATTCAACCGACGGTATCTTACAAGGGAAGTGCTATTCGACCATCAACTCTCTCTCTCTCTATATATATTTCGCTGTTTTTAATACCATTTTATTGAACAACCTAAAACAGAAACCGTCAACCCCAAAAAAAATCAAAATTAAACCACTCAGAAATCTCTTTTTCGTTCTTTAAACGTTTCATTGTAAAAATATCGAGCGAGTCCTCAACTTCACTCTTTTTATTAGATTTATATAGGAGTACCCGTTATGATATGCAATATTCATTCTCGTAATGTCCTTACATGAGGAACCATTTGAATGAGAACTTCCTTAATGACTAATCATTCCATAACCACCACTCTAAGAACGCACTTCAATTTTAAATAGATTTGAGTAGCATTAGGTTCCTTGTCATGGACGAAAGGTGGTGTTTTAATAGATGTGAACAATATTTTGTTATGCATCATGGGTGGAAGGTGTTGTTTGATTGTTAATTCAAATCTTTCAATCCGAGTAATTTAGGGATAATCGAGAAATCAAAGCTCTATGAATCTGAGTTGTTTAACAAATGTTAAAAAGAAGAGAGGAAAAACAAGGGGTTCTTGTAGTGTATAAACTTCAAGAAGTTATCTTCGATGTATTTTTCCTTGATTTTGTTTTTAGTTTTCTTTCAATTAAAGTTCATTGTTGGTTGTTGTAAGCCGTTAGTTCTATTGCATGTGAATTATTTCGCTGATTAAGCAAAAAAGTGGAGGATACAGCAAGAGATTTGCATCATTTTCAACAATTTTGGATTAGACACCAGAGCTACAGTGACAGCATCAAGTTTAGCAAAAATAGTTTGGAGGCTAGATTCGCAAACCCGGATATACATAAAGGGTGCGTAAAAGAAAGACTTATTAGTGATCCATGCATTTAAAAAGAAAATTTATTCACTTGTACTATGATAACAAAAATGAGCTGGTTAGGACTTGCAAACAAAAGACAGCCAATAACAATTGTGTTTTAGGTGGCCAGACTAGATTTGGTGACATTTTAGTAAGTTTGTGTAGACTAGTGATTCTTGAATTGGGTTTGTGTGCATTTTCCGTTCTTGATGTACCGTTGAATACCAAATGTAAATTAAGGTGGTGAGAGGATAGAAGAAACTGATTAGTGCATGATTTGGATGACTTCTAAACATCATAATCACTGGAGAACAACCAAGAGCGTTGTGGACAATATGAAAGCTTGAAAACTTTAGGTCATAGAGAGAGCCGTGAGGAGTTGGAAACTTTTGTCTTGTAAAAGAGCCATAAGGAGTTCTTGATTTTGGTCATGATAAATATAAGACAATTAATACCGAACATTGTACAACCAGTAGGTTTAGGCTTAGAAGACACACCAAAACAGTTTTTTACCTCGATGGTGTAGATTTGGTAACAATTTTTTCAGTTTGTGCAGATTTGTTGCTCTTGAATTGGGTTGTTTTTTAGCTTGCCAATGTAGATTTGGTGACAATTGTCAGCTTGTGCAGATAAGTAGTTCTTGAATTGGGTTTATGTAGATCAGTTGTTATTGAAATACTCTTGAAAAGAACATAGTGACGAACTAGACAAGTTTGATCGAAAAACCTGTAAGCCTCAGCCTCACTAAAGAACAATCTATAGCATCATAGACAACATAGATGTTTGAAAACTTTAGGCCATAGAAAGAGCCATGAGATCAGGTTCATAGAAGCAGTAAGTTCATGCCTAGAAATTTGGAGACAAGAAAGAGCTTATGGTACAAATGTTTTCAATGAATTCTCATTAAGTAGTGGATAAACATGAATGATGTGAGAAACATTGTTAAAGAAGGTGGAAAAAAGTACTAGAATAATGAGGGTGAATGAAAAATGAACAAAGAATCTAATGGTGAAAGATTCAAAGCTTCAAGGTACAACTTTATTATTTGGTGTTTTTTTAAGAAAGTAAAGATTTATAAATTTATAACATATCATATAAAATATAAGTAGCATAGCTATAGAACTTGTTGGATGGAATTTTTATTGATGTCAAAAGAGTTCGGTAATGACAAAGGAATAAGTGATGGCAGGGAAAGCGATGGCATATGTGATAAGGATGGAAAGACACATGAGAGGATCCAGGGAGGGAATCAAGTAAGGAGAAGTCCAATTGAGCTTGATTGATCAATTCTCTGATCAATCAACACAGAGTCCTGGAGTTGCAGTCAACTTATTTAGAAGAAGTTGGATGACTAAGATTGTATTAAGAAAATATATCAAAGACAAAGAAAGAATATGCAAAGTAAATAAGCATGGAAGAGAACGTTCCAGAGTGCCAAAGTGAGGTTTCGTATTTGATAATCAGATCAACAAATGAGGAGGAATCTGTAAAGCGATTGACGGTTCACATGATGCAGAAAATGATTTATGTAAGCCCATTTTAAAAAAGTTGTGAGGCACATCCGCAATCCGCAATATGCAATGGAGAAGGAACCTGCAATCCACAATGTGGAAGGTATCTGTAATAAAAAATTCATAGAGTGTAGAAGAATTCGTTGCGAAAAGATAATTGGGGAAGCAATTCTTGAGAATAGTCGAAATGCTTACCCATAATCTGCAATCTGCAATTGAGTAAGGAAGAAGTTTATGATTGCGGAAAGGTTGTTGCAGAAAGATAATTGTAGAAGCAATCTTCGAGGAAAGTTGAAATGCATACCCACAATCCGCAATCCACAATTGTGAAAGGAAGAAGTTTCTAACTAGGAAAGGACATCACAAAAAGATAATTGCAGAAGCAATTTTTTAGAAGAGTCAAAGTGCACATCCACAATCCACAACCTACAATTGTAGAAGGAATGAGTTTTCACAAATTGTGGAAAGGTCGTTGTGGAAAGACAATTGCGAAAAGCTAATTCAGAAGGTAATTGCGGAAAGTTAAATGTGGAGAATATATGTTGAAAAGAGTTTGTTGCGAAAAGGACGTTGCAAAAAGGAAATTGTGGAAGGTCACGACTGATAAATTAAATAGCATTAAAAACAAATAGAGAAGTAATTTCAAATTAGTTTATTTGTCTGTGAAGAGTCACGATGAAGAGATGTGACTGCTGAATGAAGAGATATGTTTGAGAGTATATAAACAATTGTTTAACCTTCAAATACGTGTCTCTATACATTCAATTGATAGATCGATTGATGTAGAACAGTGAGAGATCAAATTGTCATATAAGGGCGGTAGGGTGGTGCTATGGCAGGCTATATTCCTACAAGGGGGTCGTAGCTGCCTTCCAGTAGTAGTTGGTAAATAGGGTTTAGAAGCATCCTTTCAGTAGTAGTTGATAAAATAAGGGGCGTATCCTCCTTCAAGTAGTCACTAGTAAATAGGGTGTAGTACCATCGTTGTCTGTAGAAGCAGGTAAAAACTATTTGTAAAATATAATTTTGCAGTAACAGGAAGTATTGGTGGTTTACCCAATTGGGCATACACAATAATTTTTTGTTTTTGTGTTCTTGTTGATCATGTGTGTTAATGAATAAATTAAAAGTGTTTTAAATTGTCAAAATTTATCAATATTGATTTACCACCCCTTTGAGTATTGTCCAATATTCCAACAATTGCTATCAGAGAAAGATCTTTCACTATAGTCTAAACTACTGGAAGGAAGATCCTATTAAAAACCACTATGGATCAACAAGGGTTAGCCACCAACACAACTCTTTTATTTACTAGAGATAATTATAGATACTGGAGTGGAAAAATAAAGTTCCATCTAATGTCTCTTGGATACAAAGTTTAGAGATATGTTGAAATAGAATATGAAGTACCAAATGACGTACCTATTTATGAAGGAGAACTAAGACAACATGAGGCCAATACAATAGCTCTGAATGCAATTTTGAGTGCGTTAACACATTCAATATTTGTAAAATTCATGCAATTCAAAACATCCAAATATGCCTGGGAAAAACTAAAATATGTCTATGAAGGAGCGCCCAAAGTCAAGGAATCCAAACTTCAGACCTAGAAAGGAGAGTTTGAAAACCTAAAAATTAAAGAGGAAGAGAATATTGCAGAATATATTCCAAGAGTAGATGAAATTGTCAATTCCATTAGAGGCATTGAAGGAGAAATAAAAGAGAAACATGTAGTCGACAAGGTACTGAGAACCCTTCCAATGAAGTATGACTCAGAGGTGTCATCTTTAGAAGAATGAGATGATATTAAATTTATGCCAATAGATGAACTACATGGGATATTCATTGCCTATGAGATGAGAACATGACAAAATGAATCATCAAAGAAAGAAGCAACCTTTAAATCCGTATCTGAGATCCAATCTAAGGACCTAGATGATGAGGAATCTTTCTTCATTAATAAAATTGAGAGAGGCATTGGAAAGCACAAAGGGAAGCTACCCTTGAAATGTTTTAACTGTGGAAGGATTGGACATTTTGCTAGAAAGTGTCCTTACCCCAAAAAATAGGATAGTGATGACGAAGAACTTTGCTGTCATATGAAATATCAAAAGAATAAGACCATATACAAGAAGAACTTTCAGAAAAATAAGAAAAACCTGTATTCCAAACAAGACAATGAAGATGTTGAAGTCCTATTCATGGGTTTCGAAAGCGAAATCCCTAAAGAAAAAATAGAATATGTGGTAGATCTTGAAGAATAACATATAAATACTTATGAATAATTAGAGAAGTATAAAAGGATGTAGAAAAAATGATTGTTGACTTAAGAAATCAGGTTCTAGAAGTCGAAAGGGATGAAAAAAATCTAGAATAGCAACTCCAAAAGAGAATACATGAATCTGAAAGGCTTAAAGAAGACATTATGCACCCTGGAAAGAAACTGGATGAAGAATCTATCAAATCAAAGTTTGAAAACAAATCAATGACTTTAGATGAAATCCTAAGTGACCAAAGGCCATCAAGTGATAAATATGGATTACGATTTGACAAAGAAAAGAAACCAGGATATTCTTCTTGCACAAATCAAGATGGAAATAAAAGAAGCTATGTTGTTGTACTCTAGCCAAATTAAAGGGGAAGAAAGTAATAAATATGCTTCTCTCTTACAAAGAAAATATATGATTCCTAAAAGACCAGTGAAAAGTAAACATCAACAACTCTTTTAGGAAATTGTTACACTTGTAACAATTTTGGACATATTGATAGAAATTGCAAACTAATGGTTCCTATTGAGAAAGGAATTACACCACAAACTTCCTTCTATAAGAAAAATGGTATTAGAATAAATCTAGAAGGAAGAAGCTATAATTCATTTGATCCTTTATAGAGATATAGTATAGAATGCTACAAATGTGGAAATCTAGGACACATTGCTAGAAATTGCAAACTAGCATTAGAGGAAATTTCAACTCAAAATGAGCCTCCTAAAATTAACTAATAAAATAATAGTTAAACTAATAAAATAATATTTATTAATTGTGGAGGAAGAAAAGAAAAAAACTACTTTTTTGTTTGTATTTTTGACATATCTCCCCGTGTTTTTACTCAAATTTCTATCGGGAGAGATCGTTAGATGTGGAATTAAATTCTGCATCCAACGAGTACCCACTCTGCATACTTTTGATGGACCATGCTACCCCAAAACCAAGAAATACCTGAAAAAACAAAATGATGACATCATCATTTCATTTTTTCAAGTATTTCTTGTTTTTGGGGTAGCGGGGTCCGTCAAATGTATGCCGAGTGGGTACTCGTTGGATGTAGAATTTAATTCCGCATTCAACGAGCTCTCTCGATTGAAATTTGAGTAAAAACACGGGGAGATATGTCAAAAATACAAACAAAAAAAGTAGTTTTTTTTATGATACCTATCCCCAAATTTATATTAAAAAAGTGTTTAAGACCTATACGGTATTTCAAATTTAAAGCAATTTCATTGGCTAACACATGATGACATGGAATTTGAATAAAAGTTAAAAGGCCCATTTTGAGTTGAAATTTCCTCTAATGTGATTCCTAGGGATAACAACTAAAAATATTAAGACAAAAAGGAGAGAAAGGCTTTGAAGAAGAAGAATAACATGGTATGTTCATTGTCTCTATGTGCTACAGAAAAACAAAATATATGGCATGTGGACAATGGATTCTCAAAAGACATGATAGGAGACCCAAATAAATTTATAAGCCTAAAAAAGAAATTAAAAAGGAAAAGTCACTTTTGGAGATAACTTATCCTCCAAAATAATTGGGAAAGGTACAGTATCTATTCGAAACAAAATGAAAGCAAATAATATTTTGCTGGTAAATAAATTAAAACCAAATATTTTAATTGTGAGAAAAACATGTGATCAAGGACGCATATGTATGTTCGACTCCAATCAATCACAATAGGATTTGAACCCGAAATCCGACGACATCCGACGTATTGTACGGATGTGTCAAACAGTAATGATGAAAAGTATTGAGCCTTTTCAATTATTTTATTGCCGTCCAATTTCTGACACTAAGGGGTAGGATTTTCGACACTAGGGCTAATTCGACACTATGGTGTAGGATTTCTGACACTATGGCGTAAGATTTTTGACACTAAGGCTATTTCAACACTATGACATAGGATTTTTGACACTAGGGAATATATATATATATATATATATATATATATATATATATATAACCACAACCGTCTAGACACAATATTTCTTCGCGAAACAAAGAACGTAATAAATAATTTCACACCGGAGCCGACAATATACCTCCACATCCGAAGGTCACACAGAGGAGGTTTACCGGAGGTCACACAGAAGAGGTTGTCGGAGGTCAAGTGTGTTTACACAGAGGAGGGTTTGCAGCAATCAATGTTTGCAGAGGTAGAGGAGGGTTTGGTTTGAAACAATCATTCGGGTCCCTCTACAATCAACCATTTTAGTAGTGGATCTGCAAGATATTTTAGTCGGCTTTTACTTATCAGGGAATTCCTTTCAAACCTATTATGGATGGCTTTTAAGTGTTATTCTCTCAGAATGGTAGACATGGGACCTGCTCTGCAAAAACTGAGAGTTTGATGGATTTGGCATGGTTTAATCATGGGTTCACTATTCCTATTAGCTTCCCACATAACCAAATTATACATGATATAATAGCAACAACTCTCACAGCTTTAGTATCTCTTGCTTGTCTCTGCTTTTGGGACGAGATGGCTAAGAGAGATGTATTTGATTAGGTATTTTGTTGTAATCGTTTCTATTTTCTCACCAAATCAATGTCTTGTTTTTTTTCATTTTATTGTTCCTTTGTGTCTATAAAAAATGAAATTGTGACCCCTCGCTGAGATGTGACTGTTGAAGAACTAAGTAGACTATGTTGAGTGACTTTCAAAGACCTCAACAATTCACTAAATTACTCATTGTTTGCATATTGTAAAGGAGCTTACTTGGAAAAAAAATTGGCTAATACACTCACTTGAGGTTTCCAGAATGAGGAACTAGCGTTACAACAACGTTCATGGTAAGAAACCCACCCTCATTTCCAAACTGCATTTCTAGTTTCCTTTCATTTAGACTTTGGTGGAAACATTATTTTTGTCTCCTCTGATATTGAATTGACTTACGATTCCTTTTTTTTACATTAACTCACCAATAAGGGCACATGGCCTCTCAAATCCTTGTTGAATAAACAATTAGGAATTCCAATTTTATTTATAAAATACCCAACTGAGATGTCGTGGAGGAAAGTATCCATATCATATGGGCTTGGAGCCCCCATTTTGATTCCAAAAACATTTTTTTCCAGACCAAATCCCATGATTTAGGTATTTTTATGAAAACGTAGATTCCCTTGGGGTATTTTTCTTTCCATGTGTATGGGTCTAATTTCATTTTTGGTAGCTTTTGAAATGTTGAAAGGAACTTAGAGAAGGAAGAGTTGTAGGTGGCCATCTACTAATTGTTTGACAAAAGTCCTCAACCAAGTACTTGTCCACTAAGTGTTTGACAAAATTCCTAAACCAAAATTTCCATATCTCCCTCGTTCAGATTTTGAGTCCAGAAAAAATATACAGGGTTTGACTGAAAGATTCAACCTAGAAATTTCCAGAAATCCTAGTAACCCTTTTTTTTGGTCCATAATCTAGATAGCAAAGTGTATTAGTTAGGCCCCTTCTAGGTTGATTTTTTTTACTTTGAAAGAGACCCATTTGATATGGAGAAGTGAATATTAGTACTATACAGTTTCTTTAGGTTTTCACCCATAAATTTTAAATAATGACCTTATATTTTGATTTCATCTCCCTTAGAAAAACCTTTATTGTTTACCTTCTGGAGGCCAAATCTCACTCAATTTTAGCTCGATTTTCACCAAACAAAAGGAAATGAATTAATTATACTTGTAATTTATTTATAATGAACTTAGGAAATTTTAGTTTTAGATAATTTGTGAAAGGTAGATTAGATAGAACAACTTTCATGCCAAGAGGCATTTTGCCCATTTTGAACCTAGTTTGAGACCAATTTTTATAAATGATTGGGGGGCCAACAATTATCTTAGTGTGGATGCCAAGAATACAGTAGAATCATCCTAAAGCCATGTATAAGTTGAGCAATAAGGAGACAGTCCATGTTGTTGGATTGTTTATCAAATGAAGGCATATTCAGGAACTTTTTAAAATTTCACTCTTGGATACAAAAAAATGCTCCAAAAACGGGTGCTTTTGAAAATATCACTTTTTTTCTCCCCTCCCTCTCCCTGCTCCCCGCTCCCAATAGCGTAGTTCTAGAGTAATGGGTGTCTAGTAGATCCTTTGACAGCAAATGTCCAACCAATGACTAGAAAGAGTTTAAAATGCAATTTGAACACACCTTGGGATTACTTTTGTTCATTTGAATAACCAAGAAATACAGTAGTAAATATCACTACTGCAAGTTTTCCTCAAAGATTGTTCTGGTTACACAATATTTTACAGTACACTCAGTAGGGTAACTCAATCAAATATAGGGTGCAATTCCTATAGCAGATGTCTAATAATTAATAAGAAGGGCCTGGTTGCTCTAATGGATATCTGGCACTTCAAGGTGTAGTTCTTGTAGCAGATTCTGCCTTAGGTTGAATCATACACTCGCAAAAGGATCTGCAACTATGTTTTGCTGGGGAACAAGGTCTATATCACCACATTAAGGACCCAGGCCTAGTCCCATGTTCTCTTCAAGGCTTTCCATCTGGTCCTTTTTCTCTAATACACAAGGATAAGTAAGTTTTGGAAGGTCTGTTTTCATTATAAGGAAATAAAACTTTCAAAATGAAAATCTCCCGCAAAGCTAAAGACTTGTGTTAGCTCATAGGGCTTAAATTTTCCAAAACAAAAAAACCTTTTTTTTTGCTAGCAATTTGCATCATCATTGCCCAAGATTGGAATAGCACCTCCAAAATGCCCAAGTTTATTTTTGTTTGTAATGCATATTTTTTCATGTAGTCAAAGGTAATGAAAGTGTGTTGCCCATTTTGGCATTTTGTAAGTGTGTCAATATTGTTGGGAAATTTCAGCCATGCCCTACCATACTGAATGCAAGATGACAACTACTCAAGTCAAAATCCTCTTTAACTGTGAAAGGATAAAACTTATTGCTTATAGTAGAAATGTCATATGGATTCTGCTTCTCTGACTGTCATCGCCCCATTACAACTGTACTTTGTAGATCTAGAAGCAAGTTGAAAATATTTCTTGGAAATTAAAGCATCTAGAAGCTTTAATTGGCTAGAGGTAATGCCCCAGTTAATACAATCAAGAAAATGGAAGGAAGCAATGACAAAGGACAAGGAGGGGAAAGGCCAACCAAGAATGCCTCTACCTAGCATGAAATAAGCTACTGGGAAAAGGAGTAAAATGGAAAATATATTGATGCATGGCTATATAAAGGAGTTAAAACTTGATGAGACTCCATTCACAAAGGAATATCCCAACCTGAACACCAGCACCATGCATTGTTTTAGCATTTTCTTGAGCTTGCAAGTGATATTTTCTTTGTTTTAGGTTCTTCATGCTTTCTTTACCCTATGTATTCTTAGATTTTGATCATTACTGAATCCTATCTTCTCCAATTGAATGTGACATACCATAAGGGTACATATAGACAATCATTTTTGCAAATTAGTGAAAGTGAAATTTCAATTTATTGCATTTTATAATAGAATGGACCAGAGACAAGTTTTATTTATTCATGCAATATCCATACCATACAATTACAACTTTTGTCAATTTCTTGCCACAAAAATGTTTTCAGATACTATTGTCAATTCTACTAATGATTTTAGCTATATGCTGCATTGTCAATAATGCTTTGTTGATCAAAGTGCAAACAAATAATCTATTTACATCTCAATCAAATGAATTGATTGAAATTATGGTTTCAATATCAGTCCTAGTAAACAACACTGGAGATATATAGGCTAGGAGCACTAGTAGTGATTGAAAATGCAACCAATGAAAGTTTACTAGAAGCCTAGTTAATAGAAGTTACTGAGCACTAATTTTTTGGCCCCTGCACTGCACACAATTCATAAATGCGACCCTGAGGCTCTAAGTGGCAGCAATAGTAACAATAATTGAAAATTTTGATTAAGACCTCCTACCAAAGGCCATAGGCATTCTAAATATGGATGGGAAGGATTTTTCCATCTTCCCAATAGGAAAGTTTCGTGCAAACAAGAATAAATTCTCTTGCAGTTACTCTGTTCTTGATAATTTCAGATCAAGCAACTTTTAATATTTGATACTGCTAGGAAATGAAAGCACAATTGTTAATTATTAAAGTAGTTATGGTAGGGTTGGTCATTGTACAATATATTTTGGTCCAAAAATAGAATATGGTACTTTGATGATCTCTGCCCATTCTTAAAGGGAATACGAGTTTACCACTCCTATTCTAGGGTGTCCCATTTGTCACCCTTCTATTGTAATTAGATATTGTTTTTGTTGGATGAATTAAAGTAACTGAGAGGGGGGGGATGAATCAGTTACATACCAAAATGCATATTTTTAAAGGATGTTTCAGATTTATTATGGACATATGTTTAAACCATTCAACATATAGCAGCAAATTAAATAACAGTCAGCATTCAATCACATCAACGAACACAAGACACAATGTTTTCTCAAGGAAACAATAAAAAATCTTCTTCTTAAGGATGAAAGGTAAGCTCCAACTCGTGTTTACATTATTTTATTTTTCCGGAGCTTCAACCCAAACGAGGCTGCTACCTCTGGAAGCTCCAACTTCCAATTTTACAAGCACCAACTTGTTTCTATTTTCTGGCAACAACCAGAGGGATGCTACAACACCCCAGAGAACTCTTTTCTCCCTTGCTCCACCCTACCACCCTAATTTTTCTTTGAATTACAGAATGAATCAAACCCTTACAACCCCTCAATGTCTATGATTTGGCTTTATAAATTAGCATTTACATTATGATTTTGAATTCGCCAGTATTACAGATGTGATAATTCTATCTCTGTACATTTTTCTCTGTCTATCATCAAGACTAAGCACATACAGAACTCACCGAGACTGTCACTGTATCATTCATATATTCTTTCTCATCTGGACCCATTCATCATCTTCTCTTTTCTTTTTTTGCACCTTTCTTCTGTTATTCTCCTCTGTTCTTCATACTCTGCAACTGTTAATCTCTATTCATCATCGTATCTAGCTCTTCAATCCTTTTCTGCAATGTGCTCAATCTCTCATATTCGAAATTACCTTACTAAACAGCTCACGCTTCTTTTTTTTCTTCTCGCTACAATATATATATATATATATCAGTCGATTCTCATTCTCTTCGTTCATTACAGAAACGGTTACGAACTCTTCATGTACCATATAATTGAAAATGAGAAACAGTTAATAGATTTCTAACTGTCAAGACTCTCAAAGTCTCGAATGCTGATCTGTACAAAAATGATTCACATTCCATGAATACCATATATTCTCAAAGTCTCTAACAGAAAAACCGTTAAGTCCTTCGAATACCTAGCTTGTCTGACTCTCTGCATTCCGTGAATAGTCATTCTCTAATTCTCTGATCCTATTGGCTTCTCATCGAATCAATACTATTCTAGACTCTTCATGTTCCATTGTTTCCAGTTCAAAGGGCCCTGGGCTCGGCTCTGAATATGGAGACTTCCTCTGCTCTGGGGTTTTACCTTTCACAATGGAGTTCCATTCTCCCTTACTCCTAATTACTTCATTCTAGACGTTGCTCTGCAATGCCATGCCATGCTACTTCAGCATGTTTTCGACTTCCTCTACATCTTTCTCTAGTGCCACATTCCTTCTGGTCTAGCCAGAGCTTAAGCCATCTGTACTGTTCATCTCCCTCTGTGGTTTTGGTCATCAATTAATTGAATGCATTTTAAATGTTTAAACCAGAAGTTTATTTGCTTATTCTCCTGCCGTTGCGGAAAGATAATCAGCTTCAGTCTTAATATTCTTCTCCGATGCATTTGCATTAGTCGGCTGATTGTTTGGTTTCGCGTTAGAACGTTTTGTTCTTTCATTCTCTGCCATTGTCGGCAGCAGACTATGAAGTCTCCCGATCATCGCTTTGATTTTTCAACCCCACATTGTGGTTGTCACCGATCCTTGATTTGTGGGCTTCCACCGTTGCAGATGAAAAAGTCACTATCCTTCCGTCGTTGCGGATGAAAAATTCACTATCCTTCTGGCCATTTAGTCGTTTCTCCTTCGATGAAGAGTTTTCTTATTATCGCCGATCCTTGAGTTGTGGGATTCCACCGTTGCGGATCCATATTTCACTATCATGCCGACGATAAATATCCGCTATCATGCCAACAATAGTATCCTGATTCCGCTATTTCGCTATTCTGCTATCATGCCGACGATGCTATTCCTATATAATATACTGTATAATATACCTGTGCTACAAAGTTTGACAGAATGACAACATCTTGGCCAACAAACTCCCCCTTTGACATGATGGCAAACTTTGAAAGCTTTCTCCCTCTTTTTGACATCAATGGAAAAGACTAGAAATAATGCTCCCCCTGTGAGCATGACTCCCCCTGTCACTGTTTCAATCTATACAGAATGTGTCCAGAAAACAAGAAAGCAGAAGCTGTAACTATATGCCAACAAAAAAAAGGACTTGGAAACCTGTAATGTGAATGAGAATATATTCATAGTGGACAAACCCCTAGCTGAGCTCGAAGCATTTCAAACTGAGATTTGGGAAGGGGCTTAGTGAAAATATTAGCAAGTTGATCTTTTGTTCCAACATATTCAAGCTTAATCACCTTGGACAGTACTTGCTCTCTCAGAAAATGATACTTTATAGGTATGTGTTTAGTCTTTGAATGCATCACTGGGTTCCTTGAAATACTTATTACACTTGTATTATCACAAAAAATGGGAATGGGATCATCATACTATATGTGCATATCCTTCAACATCTGCTTCATCCAAAGGATCTGGGTACAACATGCTGCTACTGCAATATACTCAGCTTCAACTATAGATAATGAAACAGATGATTGTTTCTTACTAGACCAGCTTACCAAACAACCTCCAAGAAAGAAGGTAGCACCACTGGTACTTTTCCTGTCATCAATACATCCATCCCAGTCAGCATCTGTAAATTCATATAAGTCAAGAGAGTTACCTATTGGATACCATAAAGCATGATTTGCTATTCCTTTTAAGTATTTGAAAATCCTCTTTACAGCCAACAAGTGACCATTCTTAGGTGAAGCCTGAAATCTTCCAGCCTAACAAACATCATGCATAATGTCTGCTCTAGTTGATGTAGCATAGAGTAGACTGCCAATCATGGATCTATACATAGTCTGGTCTACATCTCCAGAGTCATCATCTTTACTGAGTTTACATCCAGTGACCATAGGCGTACCAACTGGCTTATAGTCCTCCATTTTGTATTTCTTTAACATTTCATTAATGTATTTAGTCTGAGAAATAGAGATACCTATGTCACATTGATTGATTTTTAATCCAAGAAAGAACTTCATCTCTCCTAGCATAGACATTTCAAATTCCTGCTGCATGCTTTTAGCAAACTTTGTGCTCAGTCTATCATCATTACTCCCAAAAATTATGTCATCAACATAAACTTCTATAATAACCACGCTATTATTCTCTTCTTTAATGTACAGGTTACTATCTGTGTGACCTTTCTTGAATCCTTGCTGCATCAAGTAGTTATCTAGTCTGGAGTACCATGCCCTAGGTGCTTGCTTTAATCCATACAATGCTTTCCTCAATATGTAAACAAACTATGATGCATCCTGTACATGAAATCCTTCTGGCTGCTCCATGTAGACTTCCTCTTCCAGATCACCATTCAGAAAAGCTGACTTCACATCCATTTGGTAGAATTTAATTTGTTTGGAGCTGGCATATGCTAAGATCAACCTTATTGCTTCCATTCTAGAAATAGGGGCAAATGTTTCACTGTAATCAATCCCTTATACCTGTGCATAACCTTTGTAGACTAGTCTTGCTTTATTTCTGGTTACTTTTCCTGTATCATCTAGTTTATTCCTGAAAACCCACTTAGCTCCTATTACATTATTGTTTGCAAGTCTAGGAACTAGTTCCCAGGTATGATTCTTTTCGATTTGATTGAGCTCTTCCTTCATAGCATTTACCCAATGTTCATCTTTGATAGCTTCATTCACATTTTTCAGTTCAGTTAGAGAGAGAAGTGGTACATTCCTTTCAAGGATGGGTTGCTGTCCTTTAATTCTTGTCTCGACACCTGAGTTTATATCCCCAATAATCAATTCTTCAGGGTGATTTTTCTGTATTCGACTACTTGAAGATTTTGTTGAAATTGTATTTTTTGAAGGACTTAAGTATTTTTCATCATCACATGTAGATGTGTCACAGTCATCAGCCTTAACCTCTTCTATTTCATCCTTTTCATCATCTAACCTGTGCTTGTCAAATATATCATGAGTCTGAAACTCCTGTTGCTTAGTCTTTGATTTTAAGAATGCAGATTCATCAAATGTTACGTCTATTGCTTCAACGATATTTCTCAGTTTGAAATTATAACATTTATATGCTTTTGTAGAATAGGAGTAGCAAACTAATATTCCATCATCGGTTCTAGAGTCTAATTTTCCCAAATGTGGATCTATTCGTTTGATATAACACTTACAGCCAAAAATCCTGAAATGCTTAATGCTGGCTGGTCTTCCTTTCCACATTTGATATGGCGTGAAATACTGGTTATTTCTTAGCATACATCGATTTAGAATGTGAACTACTGTGTGAATATCTTGAGGCCAAATCACATTACTCAACTTTGCTTCATGGAGCATGGTTCTAGCCATCTCTACTACTGTTCTATTTTTCCTTTCTACTACCCCATTCTGTTGAGGTGTTTCAGTCACAGAGAAGTATCTCTTTATCCTGTTCACATCACAAAATTTGTTAAATTCATTTGACACGTACTCTCCTCCATTATCAAATCTCAGGCACTTTATTTTCTTGTCGCATTCATTTTCAAAAAATTCTTTAAACATTTGAAAACAGTCAAAAGATTCAGATTTCTTTTTCAATAAGTAAAGCCAAGTCATCCTAGTGTAATCATCCACAAATAATAAGAAATACTTTTCTCCTTTCATCCCTTTTGTTCTCATGGGCCCACAAATATCAGTATGCACTATCTCAAGCAGTTTACTTGTGGAGTATTCTTTTGTTTTAAATCTGACTCTTGTTTGTTTCCCATGTTGGCATTGCTTGCACACTGAACCTGAGAGATTCTTTAAAGATGTTAAATCTCTTGCAGCTTCATTCTTACTCACATTGATCAGTTTATCAAAATTGATGTGACCTAGTCTCTTGTGCCACAACCAGATTTCATTCTCATTACTAAGATAACATTCATTCTTTTTCTCATCTAGAATATAGACATTGCTTGAACTTCTTGTGGCTGTACCTATTAGTTTATTTGTTTTCACATCTCTGATTTGACATCCATTTGAATCAAATACCATGTAGTGTCCCTTATCACATGTTTAACTAACACTCAGCAAGTCGTGTTCCATGTCTTCTATCAACAGGACATTTTCAGCCAAGTTTTTCTCACTGTTTAAACATACAGTCCCTCTTCCAATTATTCTAGCTATCTGATCATTCCCAAATGTGACAGACCCCTCTTTTCCTTTGTCTAGTTTGATAAACAAATGTTTACCTCCTGTAATATGTTTGGAGCATCCACTGTCTATTATCCATTTGACTTTATGTTCAGCTTGGAGGGCTACGTTACATTTTTCAGCCTTGAGATTTTCAGTCTTCCTTTTCAAGATTTGAGTTTGTTGATGAGTATAGATGGGTTTGCTAACTTTCTGAAAGTTGGTAGGCCAATTTCTTGAAATATGGCCAAAATTTTGACACTTATAACATTCTGTTTCATGGTTTAAAATATCAAATATGTTATGAGTATTACTATTTCTGTTTTGACTTGTCACATCCAATCTTTTTCCATATCCATGTCTATACTTCTCATAACCATTATATTCATATATTTTTCTTGAAGATTTAGTACAAAACGTAGCCTTGTGTCCATAATTGTAACAAAAAAAAAAATAGCCATTAAACTTATTCTGATACCTGTCATTTGTCCTTCTCTGAACAATTGGTCTTGATTTTTCTTCTTGTTTCTCAACCACTGAATTCTTATCAGCTCCTTTCTCATTCTTCTTTTCTGTACCTATTTCTTTCACACTTGAACTAGAACAATTATTGATCACTGCTGCCTTATAACCAAGTCCAGATTTATCATTTATAGATCTCTGAATTTCTATTATCTAGCTTAGAATCGATGAAATGTGATTCATGTTGCTTTCCTGTACCTTCTTCCTTAATAAGACAACTTCTAATTTTAGGTTTTCAATCTCTTTATCCTTTACAATAATTAATTTGTTTAGAGATTCTTTAGTGATTCTAGCTTCTTCCAGTTTTAGTTTTAATTCAATTACCATTGCTTCAGTGCTTTCAAATGAATCATTTGATTTTTTCAACTCATCCTCAAGTTCTTTAACATTTCTCTTAAGATGTCTACATTCTTTTATTTCTCTTCTTAAATCACATAGAGCACTTACCAATTCTTCTTCCAAATCCACTTCACCGTCTTCTTCCTCTTCAGACTGGTCTTTCTGATTTTCCAAAGCCATAAAGAGATTCTCATCTGACTGATCAATACTTTCATCGGAATCAGATATATCACTTTCTTCTTTAGTAAATAAACTCTTCTTATTGAAAGTACGTCTATTGAAAGACTTCTTGTATTTATTTTTGTATTGCTTTGGCTTTTTACTACTTTCTTCCTCATTGTCAGAGTTCTTACTATATGGACATTTGGAAGAAAAGTGGCCTATTCTACCACATCCAAAACATTCTAAAGGAAGATTACCTTTGTACTTACCTGTACCCTTTCTTAAGCTCTAGACAAAATTTGCTTCTTCTTCATCTTCTTCTGATTTTTCAGAATGGTTCACTTCTTCTTATTTCTTCTTCTTCTCCTTCTTTGCTGCTTTGAATGCTGCTTCTTTCCTGGAAGAAGTCTCACCAGAAATTCTCATTTCATATCCAGTCAGTATTCCATTAAGTGTATCCATATCTAAGGTATCTAAATCTGCTCTTTCTTCTAATGCAGAAACCTTAGGATTAAATCTAGAAGGAAGAGATCTAAGAACCTTTTGTACAATAGCTTCATCTTCAATCTTTTGTCCCAGCCCTCTCATGGTATTGGCAACTTCATCTATTCGAAGGAAATAAGTGGCTATATCTTTAGATTCTTCCATTTTCAAACTTTCAAATTGAGATCTATATGTTTGTAATTTGGCATTTTTAACTTTAACATCCCCTTCATAGACTATTTTTAGTTTGTCCCAAATTTCTTTTGGAGAGGAACAGTTCATTACTTTAATAAATTCTGAAGTTGCTAGGCCTCCTAGAATACCATACATAGCCTCTGAATTAGTCTCATAGAGTCTTCTACTTATAGGATCTATTGGGATAGTTGTTGGAACGTTATATGTATTTAAACAAGCTTTCCATACTTCTACTCCTTGAGACTGTAGAAACGGTTTTATTCTTATACTCCAAAAGGCATAATTATGTCCATCAAATAGAGGCAATTCGTGTTTGGTAAATTCTGATTTCTTGTCCATTGTTTAGGATCTAGATTCTAGTGGTTAAACTGATTTGAAGCAACCTGGCTCTGATACCAAATGTTGGAAGAATTAAAGTAACTGAGAAGGGGGCGGGGGGGGTGAATCAGTTACATACCAAAATGCATCTTTTTAAAGGATGTTTCAGATTTATTATGGACATATGTTTAAACCATTCAACATATAGTAGCAAATTAAATAACAGTCAACATTCAATCACATCAACGAACACAAGACACAATGTTTTCTCGAGGAAACAATAAAAACTCTTCTTCTTAAGAATGAAAGGTAAGCTCCAACTCCTCTTTACATTATTTTATTTTTCTTGAGCTTCAACCCAGACGAGGATGCTACCTCTGGAAGCTCCAACTTCCAATTATACAAGCACCAACTTGTTTCTGTTTTCTAGCAACAACCAAAGGGATGCTACAACACCCCAGAGAACTATGTTCTCCCTACCCTACCACCCTGATTTTTCTTTGAATTAGAGAATGAATCAAACCCTTACAACCCCTCACTGTCTATGATTTGGCTTTATAAATCAGCATTTACATTATGATTTTGAATTAGACAGTATTAAAGATGTGATAATTCTATCTCTGTACATTTTTCTCTGTGTATCATCAAGACTAAGCACATACAGAACTCACCGAGACTGTCACTATATCATTCATATATTCTTTCTCATCTGGACCCATTCATCATCTTCTCTTTTCTTTTTCTGCACCTATCTTCTTTTATTTTCCTCTGTTCTTCATACTCTGCAACTGTTAATCTCTATTCATCATTGTATCCAGCTCTTCAATCCTTTTCTGCAATGTGCTCAATCTCTCATATTCGAAATTACCTTACTGAACAGCTCCCACTTCTTTTTTTTCTGCTTCCTACAATATATATATATTTCAGTCGATTCTCATTCTCTCTGTTCATTACAGAAACAGTTACGGACTCTTTATGTACCATCTAATTGCAAATGAGAAACAGTTAATAGATTTCTAACTGTCGAGACTCTCAAAGTCTCGAATGCTGATATGTACAAAAATGATTCACATTCCATGAATACCATAGATTCTCAAAGTCTCTAACTGAAAAACCCTTAAGTCCTTCGAATACCCAGCTTGTATGACTCTCTGCATTCCATGAATAGTCATTCTCTAATTCTCTAATCCTATTGGATTCTCATCGAATCAATACTGTGCTCGACTCTTCATGTTCCACTGTTTCCAGTTCAAAGGGCCCTGGGCTCGGCTCTGAATATGGATACTTCCTCTGCTCTAGGGTTTTACCTTTCACAATGGGGTTCCATTCTCCCTTACTCCTAATTAATTCATTCTAGACGCTACTCTGCAATGCCATGCCACACCACTTCAGCATGTTTTCTACTTCCTCCACATCTTTCTCCAGCGCCACATTCCTTCTAGTCTGGCCAGAGCTTAAGCCATCTATACTATTCATCTCCTTCAGCGGTTTTGGTCATGAATTGCTTGAATGTATTTTAAATGTTTAAATCATAGGTTTATTTGTGTATTCTCCCACCATTGTGGAAAGATAATCAGCTTCAGTCTTGATATTCTTCTCCGATGCATTTGCCTTCATCGGCTGATTGTTTGGTTTCACATTGGAACGTTTTGTTCTTTCATTCTCCGCCATTGCAGGCGGCAGACTATGAAGTCTCCCGATCATCGCTTTGATTTTTCAACCTTGCATTGTGGTTGTCGTCGATCCTTGAGTTGTGGGTTTCCGCCATTGCGGATGAAAAAGTCACTATCCTTCCACTGTTGCGGATGAAAAAGTCACTATCCTTCCGGTGGTTTAGTTGTTTCTCCTTTGATGAAGAGTTTGCCCATTGTCGCCGATCCTTGAGTTGTGGGCTTTCGTCGTTGCAGATCCTGATTTTGCTATCATGCCGACGATAATATTCTGATTCCGCTATTCCGCTATTCCGCTATCATGTTGACGATGCTATTCCTATATAATATACTGTATAATATACCTGTGCTGCAAATTTTGACAGAATGACAACATCTTGGCCAACAGTTTTCACAAATATTTTTGCGAGTAGCACATATGCACCTTATAACACTAGTTATGAGTCATCACAAAAAAAGCAGTCATGGTCAAATCAGTTTTAGCACTAGAATAAGATAAATTCATAGAAGCTCAAGATGCTAGACTTACTATTAGTAAGTCTAGCATCTTGAGCTTATCTAAAGTGCACCTAACTAAGAGCAAAAAAACAAGCAAAAAGATAACAGAACAAACATAGAATTTAGAAAATCATGTGACATTGGCTCTACCGTTTCATCCTTATGATTAAAAAAATCAAGATAACATAAAATTTAAAATTTATTTTCAATGGGGCTATTCAGTACATAAGAAAAACAAAACATAACTTACAAATAAGGAGGTGAAATCAACACCTCGGTTCTATGGAATACATCAGAATAAAATAATAAAATAATTGGCATTCTGATACACGAGAACCTTAATTTGTTGTGTCAACTAATATGTACAACAAATTTAATGAAGTTTATTTCCATAGGGTGAAGGAAATCCATGACTTGTACTAAAATAACAATCCACTAGTCAGGAGTCAATGACAAAAATCCTACCTTGCAACCCAAATTCCAAATTATGTTATTCTTTAAAGAGGGAGGGGGCACGACAAAGTAGCAACTCACTATCTGTTAAGTTTAACTAATTGAATATTGAATATGCTTTATGAAAAAATAACAGTATCCCACCATCCTGTTTTCTAGTTGTTTCAATAAAGGGTTCACACAACTCTCTTGTATCTACAACATTGTTATTGTTTTCCAAAACTGAAAACTAACATTCATTAAAAAAAAAATACTTGTCCCTAATTTATTTAAAATTTTATTTATTTTAACACACAATACTTGTTATAATCATCTAGTATTCATATTTGAAAGGAAATGATATTTTTTATCTACTTGAAAGAAAATATTTTCATCAATTACCTTTGATATATATATACTAAAATACATATATTTTAGCAAAGAAGTTATATACCCATTTATATCATTTATCATTGCAATTTATCATAATATACTTATGAATTATTAAATGGATTTGCTCCTAGTTTTTGTTCATTGTCCTTTCCTATCAATTATGCAATAAGTATTTCTTTATACTAGGTTTCTACCATTATCTTATTCATCATGGCATCGTATAACCCTACATTAGTTGTGTAAAATTTTTCTGAATCTGAGTTTTCATGCAAATTCATACCTATTCCATGTGAAGATTCAGCCTTAGGACTGATCCGAAATATTCAATTACAGCATCAAAAACTAGACTTTAGTTCAAAGCAAATCACCTAGCCACTCAAGAGAATAAATACCATTAAGTGTACTTCAACACCAACAAAGTACAGCCCTTGGGGCACAATTTTCAATCATATAAAAGATGTGCAAATGAATTTATTACAGCTGATTTCAAAGCAATATATTTGCTCCTTTACCTTCAAGGTGTGCACTAAAATCACTTAACAATTTCATCAATATAATATGTCAAATCAGCATGAGAAAGTGTTGGAATCCATGCAAGCAAGAAAATAACACAAAAAGAAAATCAATTATGCTAGTACACAATATTTGAACATTTGAAACACTTCATTTCTATATAAGAGATGAAGCACAAGTCAAGGTTTCATCACCAAGTTGGTACAAGTCAAGCTCTCCAAACCATAGCTAGTAAAAACACAGAAAACCCTAGACTCCAACTCCTAGCTAATAATCACTCCTAACAAAAGATGGTCACTCTACCAAAGATCCTCCTTGGAAACTAGACTTGCATCCCACAAGTGCAAAAGAAAATTCCTTCTCTCCTAAATAAGCACTCCAATTAGCATGGGTTTCCAAATGCCACAAAACTCTAGTCTTTTTTCTCTCATGAGAGCTACAAGATAAGATGCGTCTCTTTCCCCTCTAGGAGTTATCACAAACCCTAGCTTATTTGTCTTTAAAGGTGAAACCCTAACCATAGATATTCTCTTGAACTTCCTTCACAAACCTTGGGCCTAAGACAAAGATAAATGAAGAAGAGTAGAAGAGAGAGACTAGTGCACTCCACTACTCACATCTCTAGTGAACAATGTGATGAATGAATGAAGGAAAGAACTCTATTTATATGAGAGGTGAGGGAGGCCAGAAATACAAAGTGAACCTAGTCCACTACAAACAATCTAAATACAAGCATATAATCCCCCATGTAAAGCAGTCCATCTACAACTGACACTTGCCAAGCTCCCAGGTGAAGACATCCAACAAATGTGCTTGTGGACACTTATATATTTGTAAAGAATGGTTTTTCTACAAGAAATTTGAAGTAATTAATGTGATAGGAAGGCAATTAACCATGCTTAGCAGAAGCAACTACTTGGTGCTATTTATATCAATATGTTTACATTGCAACAATCTACACTAAGACTTCTTGCTTAGTGATATAGCGGCTCCATCTAAAAGAGGCTACATTTATTTTAATGGTGCATTTGATAAATATGTTTGTTTACATTACAACACATTGCAAGACCAGGTTTGCTACATGATGATGAGGGATTACTGACATACTCATAATTTATGCTCTAGGGCACACCTTTGCATATAGATAAGTCTGCACCATTCTTTAACCTCATGTTATGCTTGTCAAAGATCTTCCTATATTCCATAAGTAGAGCCTTCTTCATGCCACTAGATCCTTGGTATTTTGTTTTATCAGTGGTCTGGAGCGATACGTTAATGACCTCCAACTAATAAGAACTTGTGATAATTGAGTGATATGGGTATCGAGTTTATAGCTGGCTAGATATACATGGTTAATCACATCATGGAAAATCCACCATTCCTAAATCCTCACTAAGGTAATAATGAGTTACACCATTGAGATTTGGTATGTCCATAGAGGTTTCCCTGGCCGTTTGCGCTTATTGTTCCTTCTAACCCCCTTAGGTGATCCGTTCATCATCATAATAATAATAATTATATTAAATAATAATAATAACCTTAATTTTTTATCATCTAAAGATGGTTTTTACGTTTTCGATCACAACTAATAATTCACAGATTAGAGCAGGGAGTCAATCACTACTATTATTATCATAGTCACCATGTGTGACCCAAAAGGTATGGTGAAGCTCCGAATCTTTAGTCTCCACTAATTTTGTTGATGCCTCTACGTTCACTGTATGTTCTAGAAAAATTGAGTTTAGACTTGAAAAACCTCATAAATATATCTAATAGCTTTGTTGTGGCAATTTTTCACCACAGTTTAGGCCCTACAACAACCTGTGTTAACTTTGTCAGGAAAATATGGGAATCAAATCATGTCATCGGTGATCTATTTACCAAATTTGGTGATTGAATTATGAACCTCAGCACTGACTCAACCTAGGAACTGGTTACTAGTTCCATTGTGTTAGATATTGACATTTTGATAAGCATTTGTCATGTCCCCTTAAATTGACCATTAAAAAGTGTTGACCATGCTAAGATCCTAGGGGCTCAAAATTGATATTAATTATTCCTCATAGGATAAATTTTGCTAATAATTGTTTTAAGGCATGTATTTAATTTTATCTTAGCAATTTTATTTATTATGCACAATAGTGATGTGGAATTAAGGCTGCCATGTTAGGAGGGCACAATGGGGAAAGCTAGTCAACTTGTCTTGGTAAAAATAAGAAAGTCCATGACAAAATCAAACAGGAGAATAAATGGAAGCTGCCTAAAAGAAGTAAAAAGTAGATAGAGGGAAAATCAAGAAATTTTTTGAAGGAAAGAAAAAGTTTCCTTATGACCCAGGAAAAGCACAAAGATGTCATAACTCAAAAGAGGCTTCTTTTGACTAAGGGAGGGTGTAGTTTCTAATTATGAAGGATGATTTGGACTTGAAAATAATTCCACATGGTCCTACTTTCCTAATTTCCTAAAGGGGGCACTTTTGTGGCTAGGGTTAGGTCACCCATGGGGTTGACTTGCTCTCACAAGTCACCATTGGCCTCAACTTAATAAGAAGCTCATCCAGAATTCTATAAAAGGTGAATTTGAGCCCATTGATTCAGTTTGGATGATTTGATATTGTGGTTATGCTATGTGAGCATACTCTCTCGGTGTTGTGCCTCAAACCATTGGGTGATGATCCCCAAACCCCTCCTCCCTTCTCTTCTGTCTCCCTTTCTCTTCTATTGCAGGTATGTAGTGCTAAATCACAGCCATTTAAGTATTATCAGAGTTATTTTCAGCCTCCATCACATTCAGGTCGAGATCCAGTGAATCCCATGCTTCACCTACGCTCATAGCCTCTTTTGTTGGTCATGTTCTGGGCCTCCTGCCCCTTATTTTGGAGTCTCCCTCTAATGGTCAGTTTAGTATATGATTTCTGATATATAGAAGCATATTAATTTGTAATTTATCTATATCATGTTGAAACATATCTGTCCATAAAGAATTATGTCTTCAATTTCCTCAAAAAAGCTTATTTTATCAATGTATGGGGGAAAATTGATGAATTTGAGTGCTATGAGAAATATGCAAGGTTGGGGAACTGTTTGAAGATATTTTATATGTTCAGTGGGATTTTATTTATCTCTATCATAATTCATATATATATCAGAAACTAATTTGACATGAATTAACTGCTTAAATCTAGACCCTAGCTAGATTGCTAGCTTTCAATGACTAGTATTGCCAAATTTGATGTAAAATGAGTCCTGCTAACTCAAAATGAGCCTTGTCAGTTCATATGAGTCACTAACATACCAAAATTCCCTTAAATACTTCCAAAAACATTTTTCTTTGGGAAAATAATGTCTTTTTGGATCCTCCACTGCGCCAGGTTTAACAAGGCAAAAATTGTCAAAAAAATCAACATTTCTCCGAAACAACTCAGAACTTTATAGAAATTCTGAAAAATATTCAAAACTATTTATTATGTTAAATTAATGATGTAACAACCCTCTGCAAGTTTTTATAAGCCCCTAGTTGAAACAGACCGAACTACTCTTCCTAGTTTCACAGTTTGATTGCCTAGAAGCGTGGTAGTAGGTTTCCGCAGAGCGAACTCTGAACCCTAAATGGAATCATATCTAAATATGTTAGGGAAGAGGAAATTCTATGTCTGAAATATATTTGGTTTCTGCCCATTTCTCACTCCTTTTTCTTGCAAAATTTCTCAAAAGAAATCCTTGATCTGCCTAGTCCGAGAAGGCTTGTGTGAATTAATTCAATTTCAGAATTTTTAATTTAAAAAAATTGCAGCAAGTTAATATTCTTATCTGTACAACATATAAGGGATATCACAACAATAAAATATTATGATCTTGAATTATTCTCCAGAGATAAATTGATTATATTGTGTCTTGTCAGTAATTTTGTCTCCCAAATATTTTTCCCCACTCAACCTATTGAACTTTACAAACATAGGAACCATTCTAACAATCAATGTTTCAATATTGCAAGGAAAATGTCACCTGTGGAGTCTTCTCATGAAGAAAATGTCTATATGGCCAAGCTTGCTGAATAGGCAGAGTGCTATGAGGAGATGGTAGAGTACATGGAGAAATTTTCCAAGACAGTAGATGTGGAGGAACTTACTATTCAGGAAAATAATATGCTGTCAATGGCTTATAAAAATGTAATTGGAGCTCGCAGGGCTTCTTGGAGGATAATTTCTTCCATTGAGCAAAAGGAAGAGAGCATGGGGAAATGAAGAGCATGTTACTATGATAAGAGATTACAGAGGCAAGGTTGATTCTAAGCTCAGTAATATCTGTGATGTCATTCTATGCATTTTCGACGCACATCTTATCCCTTCATCCACATCTAGTGAGCCCAAGGTATTCTACCTTAAGATTAAAGGTGATTATCATCGATATCTTGCATAATTTAAAATAGGTGACGAGAGAATGGAAGCTGCTGAAAGCACACTGCTTGCATACAAGGCAGCCCAGGTATTTTGCTTCACTTCCTTCTCTATATTTGTGTTTATAATTAAAATAATGTGATATGCATATGACTATTTTATTCTTTGGTTTTGATCTGTCAATTGGACCTTTTGAAGAAAGATTGAATTTGGTGTATGATCTTGGATGTTTTACTGTTTTCATATGTACAAGACATTGCAATTTCGGAGTTGGATCCAAATCACCCTATTAGACTGGGACTGGCTCTAAACTTTTTTGTATTCTATTATGGAATTTTGAACTCACCAGATTGTGCCTATGTGCTTTCCAAGCAGGTGTGCTATAAAGTCTACCTTATTATTTTTGTAATTCAATTGGGATCTAACTGCATCTTTATGTAATGAAATTATGTCTGACCAACCAAATTCTTAATTTTTTAAGATGAAGGCCTTTGATGAGGGAATTGCAAAGCTTGATACGTTAGGTGAAGAATCTTACAAGGATAGCACTTTGATCATGTAGCTGCTTCATGATAACCTCACATTATGGACTTTAGACATGCAGGTATGTATTTAAGTATTCTGTTTTCTCTTCTAGTATGTTTTCTGACAGATGAAAAGTGAAAATTGATGAATTAGGCATCTTCCTTTGTATATTTTTTTGCTATAATAAGACATGCTAAATGTTTTGTGCTTTTGATCAAACTACTGGGACAGAACTCTTTCATAAAGTTATAGATGGTGGAAAAATAGTCTTCTCTATAAATAAAGTTGTCTCTGCCTTTTAAACTGATTACATAATTGCATGTTGTTGAAAGCTAGGGTTTCACACCGTTCAAGCATGCTTTACACGCAAATACACAATCATCCAAGATAAGTACTTTGGGAAGGGACGTCCAATCCGATGTTGTATTATCTTTGGTAATTACTTATACATTATGAGAGAGGTTGGAGCGGTTGCACCCGCTCCAAATAATCATTTGTTAAGCTACATTTATCATTTAAACTATATACTTATATAAACATGATGACATTTAGGATAGAAAGTGGCCCCCTCTACATCTCCCCCACAAACAAAACATTTCTTCGTCTCGAAGAGAACAAAGAAATAAGCATCAACCTCCTAGGTCTCTGCTACTGCTAAAGTAGTCCTCATTGTGCATCAACCATGCATACCGGTCTACATAGGTAACTCAGCTGCAATAGCCGCCAGCTCGATAGGAAAACACACATGTACAAGGCTCTACTATTACTGGTTACTCTTAAGCCTTTGTCTTCAATCTGACAGTAGTCCATCGAAGTCTCATCCTCTCACAATGGTGGGCAACCATCTTCTTCCGCAATGAGGTATTTTGGTTTAAAGCCTCACCTTGGCTCATCTGACCAGCATCTCCCTCACCCTGGTTCAGGCATGCGGGGCCTTTTGGCTCTTCGACTTTCTATGTCATTTCTCTGTCTTCTAGCTTTCCAAGGTCACAACCTAGGAACAGTTTCTGCATTTTGGTAAAGAGGGGTACATTGTCATCATGTCTCATTGAAGTGCTTTACTGTGTAGGTGAATTATATTTGCTTGAATTCCATCATCGTCATCTTCTTCTGTCATGAGAGTTTGAATTTCTTGCAAGATTGTATGTTTACTGCTCATGTGCATGGTCTTGGTCGTGATCAACTACTTTAGAATGACTCAGACTTATCTTATATTAGTCGACTAGATACTGACTTCATTACATAAGTGAGGAGATCGCCTGCCTTTAAGAAAGACCCATGTTTAACCTCCTCGACTCGATCAACACAAAACATTTAATGAATAAACATTAAACTCAACTCACAATGGTTGGAAAAAGACCAACTTAATATAAATACACTGGAGGGAATTGCCTACCTCTATTGAGACTCACGTTTAACCACCTATAACTAAACCACAATAATACAAATATATTGACCATAATATGATGACTCTACATTTGGATACCGACTAGACTCAACGACTTTATCATCAACCATAATTTAATGGGTTTACTTTCCATATTATTGGTTTCTTAAGGAAAAAAGAGCTTTGGAGATATCGTCTGATCTACCAACAATATACCAAAACTCATGCAAACAATTCGTGACAAGCCATGTTATAAAAAGAATGTAAAGGAAGAAGGGAGATGATTACAGCTTATTATATGCCATGGAAGGACTATGGGAGTCAATTGATGAGAACAATCTGCGGACTTATTCCGAGCAGGCAGGTTTAGCTGCTTTGCTTGGCAATGAACATTGTAGTATGGCAACCCTTCGGACAACAGATTTAAATTCTGTGGGGTCATAGCCATAGAGGTTGGTGGCATCTTGATTGATGACGAAGTTATCTTCATTGCAAGGATGGAAGAAGAGGCGGTATCACACCCTCAATTGTATCTAACACCACCCAACCGTTGATACCGCTTCCCCTCTGAAGCATCTTCAACCCCATGGCTCCCTCAACACCGATGTTCGGATGGAATATTGATGTCACACAGCCCACCTGCAGAGGCCATATGGGATACACCCCTGGAATTCTGAATTCAAATATGTAGTTCTTGCCACCGTAATACTCACTATGTGCTATCTCCCTCAAGAGGGAGATCACCACATCGAATATCCTCTAGTCCAGAAACTCACTGGGGAATTCGATGGTTACAAAGGCGAGAAGGCACTTCTTCATGGTGGCCAAATCAGTCATTACACGATACTCGGAGACCAGGATATTCTCTGTAACTAGGCGACTGTCGTGAGGCCTCTTGCCCAGACCAACAAATTTGCTCTTTTCTGGCCTCTCAGGCCACATCTCTGATTCTTTTTCGCCTCGTGGATAGAATTCATATTTATACATTATTGGTCGATATTCCAAGCTACACATTACTTTCTTCCATGAGAATCTCCTTTTCCTTTTCACACAATCCTCTGACTTCCAAAAACACTCATCATAGAATCCATAAACTTGAGTAATCTGGCGACTCTCATGATTTCCTCGAAGAATGATAATTCTATGGGGATAACGCACCTTCAATGACACTAGAAGAGTGATAGTCTCAACTGAATAGTATCCCCAGTCAACATAGTATCCCATGAACAAATAATTTGTATTTGGACACTTTCCACCAATTCGGAATAGCTCCGCAAGATCATGAAATTGACCATGTATGTCACCAGGGAACTTCATAGGCTGCACACCACCAACAGTTGGGATTCTACCATAGATTTTATCTCCAAATATAAAAGAAAATATGGACAAAGACGTGAGCAAACTACAGGCTCGATCAGGTTCCAAACATCAAGCTTCACATGCCAAATGAGGAGGAAGATCTAGGGTTTTGGCTCCCCAAAGTTCACATGATAGATTCTCAATGCTCAAAAACTCATATCCCACAATATTATTTCAAATTGTAGCAGAGAATGAGCTCACGATATTCAATGCATCCTTCAAGGGGACTTGGTATCTCTCTCAGCATTACTCCAATCTTTTTGGGCTCCAATTTACCAATGCAGCAGCCAAAGATAGCAGAAGACTTCTCAGATTCACGAACACTTCTCAGATTCATGAACACATGAGCAGTCCTTTAATCTGCACGATGATCTTGAGGTTCAAGCATCCCCACTCGCTGCTTCTATCACCCAGCCGAGTGAAGGAGGAAATGGTGCCAGATGTTGAAATCTAGGATTTCACACCATTCAAGCATACTTTACATGCTCATACACAACCATCCAAGATAAGTACTTTAGGAAGGGATGTCCAATCCGATGTTGCATTATCTTTGGTAATTACTTATAAATTATGAGAGAGGTTGGAGCGGTTGTACCCGCTCCAACTACTCATTTGTTAAGCTACATTTATCATTTAAACTATATACTTATGTAAACATGATGACATTTAGGACAACAAGTGCCCCCCTCTACACATCTTCCTCGTCCCTTCTTGATTGAACAAATTTTGGAAATGAAAAGGTTGTTTTTTAATTAATTTTATTTATAAGAGTTTGGCATAATGATTTTTCAGTGTGTGATTCCTATCAAGAGGAGACTGGAGGAAACGAAATCAAATAAGCCCCGAAGAAAGAGGAAGGGGATGGGCATTGACATATTTTTCTTTAAATGAAATCAAGTAGGATGGCTGATGGCGATGAACATCATTGTTTATCCTTAAATGAATTTCAAGTAGGTTAGATTCACCAAATATGGTCAAATATGTTTAGAGGTTTTAGAGTGTTTTCTTTTTGGTTTTCTACACGATTGTGTGCTAATGGCGATCTTTCAACAAATTCTTCTCTTAAATATGCTACCTTACAATATTTTATTGTTGCATGGTATTTTTTGTGAGTTTTGTACTCCTATTATACCATGAAGTGTAGTACACTAAAATTTGTTATTTAAGTGTTATTTATGTCAAGTGGAAGGATCCCTGCTTATTAGCAATGGATGGACATGGTAACGTAGGAGAAAATATTCAGTAATGATTTGGTTACTCTTACATAAAATGGGATGTTATCAAAATACGAACGTTTTATCACTAGTCTTGCAGCTAGGAAAAAGGTACCATCTTTTGATGATTTGATAGGTATTCTCATGCAAGAAGAAGATAGGAGAGAAAATGTTGAAAACAAACAACACTCCACAAACTTGGCATTGATGGAAAAAGGCAAGCAAACATTCAAGGAAAAGCCGTGGATGAAAAATAGAGGCAGACCAAAATCAAAACATTGAATTTCTTCCACATCAATTACTAAAATTTTGTGCTCAATAAACTATTCATTATAGCAAGCAAGGAAGCAAATGCATTGTTTCAATAGCAATGTGGTCACAATGGTTAAGCATTTGAGTGTTTTATTTACCATGAAATAAGTTCATTGCCATGATAGTGCTCCACATTATGAATTTAGACATATGTTGCTCTTAAATCATTTTCCATGTCCATTTATATACAACTTTTGTTTCAACTTATGACTTATGGAAAATGCATTTTTAGTCTAAATCTTCATGACTATAGGTTATTCTCAAATGATGTCAAAAGGTTGGATTGGAATTCCAAAAATGACATAAAAATGATTGATCAATGTTTCCTCTTCATGACTATAGGTTAGACAATATAGTATCTCATATGTATTTTCTCTTCATTTAGGGTTATGCAATTTTGTAATGTTTATGACAAAATTACTATTGAATTTCACCACAATGAAATATGATAGTTACAATTTGAGAACCAATGTAATATGAAATAATCAGTAGTAATAATTGATGTTATCAAGTGGGAGCATAAAATATACACTCACACTATTACAAAAAATGGACTTTTACATTCATACTTATTCTAGAATCATTCTACAACAATATGTTTGTGAAGTATTTGATAAAAAACCCTGACCCAATCATAGTAAGGCCATGTTAAAACCTTAATTTGAATTAGGAACACACACTATAGCATTATGCTAGTCATTGACAGAATAGGTGAACAAGTTTTAACTATGAATACAATTTTTTATATTAATATACACTATCTCGTCGGTTATCTGACGTTCAATGCCTAGCAGCTGTTGTCGGATTTCATGTCAATCCAACAAAGTTGCTATGGCTTCAACGGTATATTGTCTTAGGAAATATGATGGAATTGCCATAGGATATTCAACGGCCTTTCCATAGAAAATATGACGGGCTTTCTATAGGAAATCCGATAGCATTGCCGTAGGATATTCGATGACCTTTCCGTAGGAAAACTGATGGGCTTGCCGTAGGAAATCCGACGGCCGTGTCGTAGGAAATTCGACGGTCATGCCATAGGAAATCCGACAGTCTTGGCTTGGCGTTGAATATCCAACGTTATGCCACTGAAGACAAAAAAAAATTAGGTTGTCGAATACCTGACAGGTTATTGTCAATTTTTAGACATGGAAACCGTCGAATTTTGGGCTCAAATTCTATTGTGAATGTGAAATCAGAAGAAAAGATTCAGGAAAATGTGTTGGTACTATTGTAACAACTCCAAGCAATGTGTATATTCTAGAAAATGAATAACAATGTTATATGAGCCAAATTGATAAAAGTTTGCTATGACATAGAAGGATGGGGCACCTGAACCTTGACAATCTTGTAAAAAATAGTGAGAGGGGAGCTTTAAGAAATCTTCCAAACATTATAAAACCACCAAATAATGTTTGTAGTCACTATCTTCATGGGAAACAAATGAGAACAATATTCAAAATCAAATAACATACAACCTCTCATCCATTAGAAATAATTCACACTGATCTTTGTGGACCAACAAGGAATAAAATATTTCAAGGTGAGTATTACTTTATGTTATTAATTGATGATTATACAATGATGACTTGGGTGATATTTCTTAAATAAAAATCAGGAGCCTTTATGAAATGTAAAGCCTTCATAGCACTTGTTGAGAATCGAGAAAACCACAAGATTAAATGTCTAAGATCAGATAATTGTGGAGAGTTCACATTAAATGAATTCAATGAGTTTTGTGAAATTCATGGAATCAAGAGGAAGTTTTCAACAACAAAAAATCCTTAGCAAAATGGAGTAGTTGAGAGAAAGAACATGATAGTTCAGGAAGCAGCTAGAGCTACGCTTAGTGAAGAAAAACTTCCTGATGGCTATTGGAGAGAAGTAGTGTATACAATTGTCTATATACAAAACATAGGACAACTCAGACTAAATAGTAACAAGACTCCTTATGACCTATGGTTCGGAAGACCAGCTTTAGTTAAATATTTTAGAGTTTTTGGAAGTAAATGTTACATAAAAAGATAAGATGATAATATAAGAAAGTTTGATTCTACAATGGATGAAGTCATATTTGTTGAATATTCTTCCACAAAAAGGGAATACAAATGTTACAATGTAAATTCACATAGGATTATAGAAAGTGCATATTATAATTAATGTTCCATTGATCTTCAGGAAATGAGTGCAATTAGATTGAATTATTATGCAGTTAAACGAATGAATAATACCCACTGAAAAAAACAAATCTCACAGGAAATAGACAAGTATTGCTTAGTATAATTACAGTATAAACGTCATTAATCCCAATAGTATACAACAGTGTTACAAATAATGGAATTCGAATCATGTGGATAGTGTTAAATTTTCTTAATTTTCTTACATGATATATTAAAACAATTTGACACTAGTATATCACTGAAAGAACAACAAGCACATAAACATAAGAAAACAAGAACACAAAGATTTTCCTTGAGGAAACCACAAGGGAGAAAACCTGCAAAACTTCCTTAGTATAGAACTCAACCAAAGCAGTGTAAAACCCATAAAATTGCTTCTCTTTTCTTTCTAGCGCACTAATATTTCTCTCTCTTGCTAAGACAACTTGCGTGAGTGAGAACAAATAAAGGGGAGCACCTCCCTATTTATATTCTTCAGTTGACTTGACCTATAACCTAACAGGGCCAACTTCTCTAAATGACTAGGCCCACTTGTATAACTGGAAACCATAAATAAAATTTATTATATAGACACTTGGGTGATATTGACCCAACTAACATCTAGAGGTTTACATTGATTATTTCAATGACACTAAAAATACCAAAATTATCTCCCTAAGGAGGAATAAATGCAATACATCTAGAATATCTTTCGAGGTTACAATATTTTAACACTCCCTCTTAACTAGGAATGTATTCAACCACAAAAACAACAACTACTACTACTGTACAACTCTCTGGTGATACTCTATATGTCATAGGAAGTTTTGGAACATCATCTTTCATCTTCATCATCAATCTCAGTTGGATCATCTTATGTAATATTCGTCCTTTCTACGTACTTAGACATCTTCTATCATCTTCTAGATTATCTTCTATAGCATCAGTATGTGAATATTGAATCATCTTCTGTATCCCCTTCTATCAATATGTGAATACTAAGTCATCTTCCTAGGTCTTCTTCTTGAAGCATCAATATGTGAATACTGAAGCATCGCCTATCTCGTCAGAGTATAAATGTTGGATCATCCTCTATCTCGTCACTATATGAATACTGGATCATATTCTATACTAAATCATCTTCAAGATCATCTTCTTATAGTATCAGTATGTGGATACTGAGACATCATATGTAACTTCATTATCTATAGCATCTTTGCATGGATACTAACAACATCAACAACAATATCATTATCCTGTTAGTGCTAAACAATAACTAATGCTATATCATCATCTACATTATCAGCATAGAGATGGTGAAACATCGATAACATCATCAGTATAGGAATACTAAAGTAACATACATCAATAGTCATCAATGTAACATCATTGTTACTAACTCAATCAATCAAAAAATCAATCATCAATACTAAAGACAACATACAACAATACTGAAAAAAAACATCTCATCAAACATCTCAGCAATCATCAGTATAGAAATACTACAACAATCATCTCAACAATAATCAAACATCTCAACAACCATCATCGACAATCATAAACAATAAACAGTATAACAATATTGCAGCAATCGTCTCAACAATCATCAAACATCTCAACAACCATCATCAACAATCATCAACAACCAATAGTATAACAATACTGAGGATACAAATTTCCCTTCAACATCTTAAAGTAGCATCATGGTGAATTCTTTGGTAGATTTATCCAGGAATTTTGTCTAACTTACTAACTCTTTCAATCCAAAAAATCCTAGTTATATAGATGGATCTCCCTAGGCACAAAGAAACCTTGTCTAGCTTACTAACCCTTTCGAGCCAAACAAGCCTAGCCAAACATACTAATCCCCCTAGGATTGACAGCCTTCATCTAGCTAATAACTAACCCTTTCAGGCGAAACAAGCCTAGCTAGACCTACCCTCCTCTAGAATGAGCTACTCACCACTGCATCCATCATCCATATACTGTCACTCCCTCTTTCGAGAGAGGTCCTTTCAGACTACACCAAGCTTGTCTTCAAAGTATTCAAACTTTACACGAACTATAGGCTTAATCAATACATCTACTACTTGTTCTTCTGTAGGAACATACTTGAGCTTCACAGCTCGCTTCTGAACCATATCCTGGATGAGATGATATATGATTTCAATGTGCTTTCTCTTATCATGAAACACAATATTTTTCACCATATTAATACAACTCTGATTGTCAAAAAGGATATCAGTAGCATCTATCTCTGCATCGAATATTCTTCCTAAAATATTTTGAACCCTTACTACTTTGCTACATGTTGAACACGTTGTAATGTATTCATCCTTTGTCGTACTAACTGCAATGCTAGTCTGATTTCCACTCAACCAAAAGATCATGCCTAATCCCAGACTAAAACAACATCCTGATGTGTTTTTCTATCTTTGACACTTCCTCCCCAATATAAATCTACATATCCATGTAATTTGATCTCACCACTAGATGCATATCTAAGCCCATAACCTAAAGTTCCCTTTAGATACCTCATCACATGTTTTTCCGCAATAAGGTGAATGTGTTTAGGATTCTCCATATACTAACTTAAGGTTTTTACAACAAAACATATATCTGGTCTTGTATTGGTTAAGTACATCAGTGAACCAATAATCTATCTATATAAGGTGGCAATGACTGCTTTTGAAGTATCATCATTCAATAGCTTCAAACTTGTGGTCATTGAAGTAGTCATATCTTTAAAATCTAAGGAAAATAAACTCATTTGGTAAACATTCAGGTAGCTGAGGTTTTGTCATATCATGCTCTTCAGGTATCTGGACTTCTTCTTCATTTCTAACTGATTTAGGACTTTCAACAATTTTGGGATTTTCGTGCTCCTCTTCATCTTCCTTATCTTTCTTTGAATTTCTTAAGGCTATATCTTCATCAAATGTGAGATATATTCTAAGTTCAATTTGATGTTATCCTGGGATATATATCCAATAAGCTTTTGATTATTCACTATATCATATGAACAATCCCTTCTTTCCTGAAGGATCTAACTTTGACCTTTTATCCTTTGGAATGTGAATATAAACAGGACAACCAAATATATTTAGATGACTTACTTCTATTTTTTCTCTGGAAAACATTTCTTTCGGAGTTTTGTTCCCAAGGGAGCTATGCAAAATTATATTCTTCACATATACTACTGTTCTTGCTGCTTCTTCGCACAGGTACATTAGAATATTTTGATCATGTATCATAGCTTTCACACCTTCCATGATAGATCTATTATTTCTTTTCGCCACACCATTTTGTTGTGAATTATAGGGAATGGTGAGATCCCTCTTAATCCTAGCTTCCTTGAAAAAATCATTGAATTCATTTGAAGTGAACTATCCTCCATTATGTGGCCTCATAAACTTTATTTTATTCTCAGAGAGGTTTTCTACTAAGGAGTTAAACTCCTTGAATCTTTCAAACACTTCATCCTTCTTTTTCAAGAATAATTTCCAAGTCCTTCGGGATTAGTCATTAATAAAAGAAGAATATTAGGAGTACCCACTTAATGAAGTGTCTTGCATTGGCCCACAGATATGTGAGTGAATAATATCTAATATCCCTTTTTCTTTACTATCACTTTTTCAAAAAGGATTCTTAGTATTCTTCCCTTGTGCACATCCTTTGCACACTCCTTCATGATCTATCTAAATTTTTGGTAAACTAGTCACAACTTTGCTTCCAATTGGAAGAGATTTGTAGTGAACATGAGCAAGCCTTTTGTGCCATAGCTCACATGGGTTAATGGTACTGGTTGATAATGTTGAATCTGTATGTCCCTTCAAATTGTAGAGTCCTCCTTCCTCAACTCCAATATCCACTGCATCATCTATGGTTTTACCTTTTGTCCACACGAGGACTTTTCCATCCACAAAGGAAACTCTAAAGCCTTTTTTATTTAAGGATGAAATGGAAATAATATTCTCCTTTAGTCCTGGGACATACAGGACATCTTTCATTTTCATAGGATTTCCATAATCCATTTTATAGGATGCTTCTCTTATTCCTTTAATGGGATACTGGGAATCATCTGCAAGCATCACTTTGTGTAAAGATTCTTTTTGTTCAAGGCATGAGATTAATTCCTTGTAACTAGACATGTGATTGGAGGTACCACTATCAACTAACTAGGTATCATTTCTTGGTGAGACTAATCCTGTTAAAGTAGAGATTAAACCATATTCTTCACTGGATCCTTTACCCTTCTTTGCTTCCTCTTTAAGTTCTTTATCACTATCTTCAGCAACATGGACCTGAAACATTCTCATCTTTTTTATCCTTTCTTCTTTCATGGGAAGTTGATGGAAATGTGTCCCAACTTATGGCAAGTGAAAAACTCAAAATTTGAGAAGTCTCTCTTGGATATTTTAAACTCTTGAGTCTTAGGAAGATGGTCATGACTTTTCCTTTTTCCTTTGGTGTGGGTAGTCAAGGCTTGATACTCATTTCCATTTAGCTTTTCTTCTCTGGCTGCTATCCTTTCTTATTCTTGAACACATTCTTTCCATAACTTTCAGAATTTGGTCAGTTTCTTTCTTGAGAAAATTCCTCGGATAAAGGCTTCTCAATCTCTTGGAAGGACATTTAAGGCTGTCATTACAATATCTGCTTCTTCAACCATATCATCAATGGCTACTAGTTGATCCTTTATTTGAGATACTCTTGTAAAGTAAGATTGCATAGTCTCTGACTTTTGATCTCTTACACTTTTGGGTTGATTCCTTAGGGTCATTTTTCTATTAATGTTTCTTCCTTCAAATAGACCTGATAGGGTATCAAACATTTATTTTGGGGTATCCCTTGAGGATACTTGAGGAATCAAGTTATCTTTGATGGATTCAGCTATGATCCTTTTTTCTATGATCATATCCTTCTTATGCTTGGATTTAGCTTCAACTTCTTATGATTCTTTCACTTCCTTTTTCACAAACTTATCTATATCATTCTCTTAGAGGATGAGCATGACCCTATACTTCCATGTTCTTAAGTTTTCATCCCCTTTAATCTTTTCATCTAGGTTGGTATTCTTTGTCATAATTAGAAGACTGATAAATTCAAATGGAATAAGGAGGAAAAGATAATTACTTGAAGAAATAAGCTCCTCACTCACCTCCTTTTGTATGACCTAGGTTTTGAATCAGAAAGCATAATTTTTCAGTTGGGATCATAGGTGAAGCTCAATGGTGGAAAATATTTGCCTCCCTAAGGAGAGGTAGGCTTTATATTCCTTTTTCTGATATTGATGATGAAACCTCGGGAAAACTAAAACCCTAGTTTGTATCAGCAGAAGTAACTGATCAAAAAATGAAAATTCTTGGAATTCAGTTATGTCTTCATATAAAGATGCGCTCTTCAGAGGCGAGTTGGAAGAGCCTATTTTCTAGTTGATCCATCAAGGGTTTTGTTCAGAACAATAAAACCCTAGCTGTATAGTGCTTCCTTTCAGGGTGGCTTTGATACCATTTTAAGTTTTCTTAATTTTCTTAGTTGATATCTTAAAACAATTTGACACTAGTAGATCACTGAAAGAACACCAAGCATAGAAACGCAAGAACAAAAGAACAAAAATATTTTCCTCAGGGAAACCACAAGGGAGAAAACCATGAAAAAGTTTCTCAGTATAGAACTCAACCAAAGGAGTGTAAAACCTAGACAACTGCTTATCTCTTCTTTCTGGTGCACTAATATTTATCTCTCTTGCTAAGACAGCATGTGTGAGCGAGTACAAATGAAGGGGAGCACCTCCATATTTATATTATTCAGTTGACTTAACCTCTAACCTACGAGGGTCAACTTTTCTAACTGACTGAGCCCACTTATCCAACTAAACACCATAAACAACATTTATTATATTGACACTTGGGCGCTATTGACCTGACTTGCATCTGGAGGTTTACATTGATTTTTTCAATGACACTAACAATACGAAACTCATATCCCAAAGGAGGAATACAAACAATACATCTGGAATATCTTTCGAGGTTATAATATTTTAAGAGATGGGATTCGAATCCAACAACTCAATATGACTGCATGGCTAACTAGAAGTGTCTAAATCACTATTGAAGCTAACTAGCTAAGCTCCAGTTGCCTAATTCAATCTCTCATTTAGTTATAATCAGTTAAACTAGTTTAATTGATGTGATAGGTAAGAAGTAGGTGAGAATAGGCGCGTATCCACATGCAACCATGCAAGACTGGTAGTAACCAAACTGGAGTACATCTAACTAAATGTAACTAAAGCATAACTAAGATTAACTAGTAACCAATTGTAAAGAATTGAAGGAGGTTGGTGCCAGCACTCCCAGTGGATCCTAAATTGTAGATATTGGTGTAGGAGGTGCATAAACAGATGCATGAATGCGCAATCAATTGTAGATAGCCTCTATCTATGTTCCCCTCACTCTAGTGACTAGTACATGTGGCCCCATTAAGCCAAGTGGACCCAATGGTACTAGTGGACCCAAATAATAACTAAATGAATTCTAAGTTATGAAAATATAATATAATTGACCAGTTTGGATAAGGAAGGATTATAAATCCTAACACCCCCCCCAGAATCCTAACTTGGACAACTCCGGGCCCTGGAAACAAGGCCAAAAGTATCCCATATTCAAATCTAAAAGAATTAAAAATGCTACTTAATAAACCCTGGAAACAAGGCCAAAAGTATCCCCCCCCCCTCAATATAAGCACAATATAAGCAGGAATAGGAACTGTGAATCAAGCCTTAACACCTAAAAGATCTCTGAGAAAGGAAAATCTCTTTTCTGTGAAATGAATTGGTGAATATGTATGCAATCTGATTCTTTGTAGGACATTAGTGCAGTGTTATGGTTTTGTCATGCATTAGTTCCTGAATGTAGTGCATGTGAACCTAAATGTGCTTCATCCTCTACATCTGAACCGGTTCACTGGAATTTTTTATGGTGCTCTGGTTGTCACAATAAATTTCCATTGAAGGTGAAGCGTGAATCCCAAACTCTGCCAAGATTCCATGTATCCAAACTTCCTGAATAATTGAATTCACAATTCCCTGATACTCTGCTTCTGCTAAAGAGAGAGCAAGTGTTGATTGCTTCTTGATGGACCAACAAGTTGGCCGAGAACTGATAATAAGCACAAATCCTGAAATTGATTTCCTATTATTTCCATCTCCTGCCCAATATGAATCTGTGAAGCCTATGAGATCAAGCTATGCACTAGCTACATATTGAATCCCATAATATCTAGTATCCTGCACATAGTGAAAGATCCTCTTGGTTTCCTTCCAATGCAGCTCATGTGGCTCCTGCATGTACGTGGAAACAACACTCACATCATAGGATATTTTTGGTCTCAAATGTGTGAGATACAAAAGGATTCCAATGAGTTGTCTGTAGAGAGTGATATCTACCAAAGGTGTGGAGCCACCTTCCTCCAACCAAATTCTAGGTAGAAAGGGACAAGGGACTTCCTTGCATTATTCCATGTGGAATCTCCTGATCATGTCTAATGAGTATCTAGACTGTGAGATCATGATTCCCGAAGTGCTTTGACTTACTTCGAGACCAATGAACTATCTTAACAGTACTAGATCAATCATAGCAAATGCTTCTTTCAGAGCATAATTGATGCTTGTTAATCCAGCATCAAAGATTCTAGTAATGAGTAAGTCATCCACATACAAGACAATCAAAATAAAGGATCCCTCTTTCTTCTATATGTAGATGTTACAATCTAATTTTCATCTTTCAAATTTCTGAGATATGAGGAAGGCATCCATTTTGGAATACCATGCCCTTGGGGCTTGTTTGCGTCCATACAATGATTTCCTCACTTTGCAAACTAAGGAAGTATCCTCAATAAACCCCTCAGGTTTTTTCATGTAAATATATTCCTTCAAATCACAATGGAGGAAGGTAATTTTCACATCCATGTGATGTACCTACCATATCTTGGAAGCTGCAACTACCAAGGCAAGTTTGATGGAATCCATTCTAGATACTGTAGCGAATGTCTCATTGAATTCCAATCCTTGAACCTGTGAGTATCCTTTGGACACCAACCGATCCTTGTACTTTTTTTTGGATCCATCAAAGGAAATCTTGGTCGTGTAGACCCATTTGCACTGAACAAGTTTCATTCCTGGAAGTAATAAGACAAGTTCCCAGGTTTTATTGTCATGTAGTGAATTAAATTCCTCATCCATAGCTGCCTGCCATCTAGGATCATGGAAAAATTCCTTGAATGTTTGAGGATCTGACCCCAACATCAAGAAGCACCTCTTTGGGAGAATTGGATCTGTGTGGGATAGTGCAACATTCTCTTTTTGATACTGGGACCTTGTTTTTCTTTTATCATCTAGATCCCCAGCACCATCCCTGGCTGCTTTAATGAGCTACTGATCCCATTTAGGTTGTTGAGATGAAGTGGATGTTGGATCTAGATCTAGATCTCTTTAAGGTGTAAGCTCAATATATGAATCATGTTGGTCTTCCTCTTCTTCTGAATCTAAATCTAAAATGTTAGACAATAAATTTGTATTTGCAATAGGAAGTAAAGTAGTTTGGATACCTTTATTTGCTTTGAATTGAAGCTGTGGTTTTATTGGATTTGAGTATGGCATGAAATGAGAGAAAGAATATGCCTTGGAGGAATGATTTGCAATTCCTTTCGCTATATAATTCCTAGTTGAGATTTATGTGATCTCTAGTGAGTCGAGCCCAAAAACCACTTGCTTTGGTGAGACAGTGTGAGTCATCTGGTATACAAACAAAACATTAGCTGCAAGAGAGGGCACATAGAGAACATTTATGAATATACCATGCTGGATTTTAATGGAACCTCTTCCTGCTGTTGGAATCTAGCAGTCATCACCACGGGGGATTCACTCAGTGAACCTGTCACATAGCGCGTGTGATCATGGAATATTAAAGAATACCCTTATTTTCTATAGATATTGACCAAAAATCCTTTTGTTGAAACCCCCTCCCAATACCTAAAACCTATATAGAACCCTTTTATACCCATATCCTTAAAAATACCCCTATCCTCCCCACCCTATACACCTCATCCACCCCCAATACTTGCAATATATTGGCCTAGTTTTTGAGAATTCTAAAACTCACAATATGAACTCAAATGTTATGATATTGTTCAACAAGTAAACCCCCCATGGTCATCACCCATATGGTTAGAAGGCCCTCCTATGAGGGTTAGAGTGGTGAATGAATATTTGGAGGAAACCATGTGGTTAGATGCTCCAGAATCAATCAAGTAGCCCCTCAACTGAAAGAGGCCAGATTTCAAGACATGGCACCTCTCATGACCATCTGTTGATTGTCCACCATTAGAATTCTTTTCTCTTTGTGGAAGAGTAATATGGTTTTTCTTGAGGAGAGCTGAGAGATGGTCTATCTGCTTCTTCATGCATTGGTTTTTAGGATGAAAACCCCTCATACAATAAGGACACTTTGTCTTTTAAACTTTTTATTCTTATTGGTGTTGATGAATATGTAACTTCGGAGTGTATTCACTTATATTTCTTATGTTTTGTAACCCGATGTTTATTCCAAGATATATTTCTAATGTAATTGAGTAATTTCATGCCCTGATGTTCCGATCGGGAGGATCTAAAATGTAAACAAATCATATCAAGTTATTGTGGGTAACCCTCCTATTGATCAAGGGTTAAAGTCCCCACAGTTCCAGGGCACTAGGGTTATTAGACTCTCCTAGAGAGGTCGACCGTAGTAGGGTTTAGTCATGTCTAGAATTAGTATAAATAGAGAGCTAGCCTTTCTATTTAGCACACACTCACTCACACTCAGTTGTAGCACATAAATGAGGAAGAGAAAGACACTGGGGAAATGAAGAAAGAGGTTACTGCTGTCGGGATATCATCTTAATATTTTGGGGTTTTACTTTTAGTGTTGATTCTATCTCTGAGGAAGTTGTAGGTTTTTCTCCATTTATGGTTTCCCCGATAAAAAACACCGTGTTCATTGTCTCTTGTGTTTGATTGCTGTACTTGTTGTTCTCTCAATTAAAGATACTAACATAATGCTAGCTTGATTGATAAAAACTAACATGGAATTAGAGCTAACCTGAGAAGAAGACACTGTGCAGCTGCGAGAACTAGGGATTCCTACTTTGTGGATCTCTCTCTACAGATTTTCAGCAAAAGAAGGTTGGAATAACTCTCCTCCCTAGGTCACATATTTTTGTCCAAGCAGAATCCAATTCTGAGGTTTTTCAGTTTTGGACCCAACACTGTTGCCGAAAATTAGAGCTTTTCACAGAAGAGGAATTTTTCAGTGAGCCCAGTCCTAGATTGATCTCCTCCCCAAAATCGAAGTTAGGGATCAAATTCAAAGCATTTGGTTGGACAGAACTCTGGAAAAGGAAAACCCTAATCTACTCCTGAACCAGCACTACAGGATTTCAGCTCCAAATCCAGATCCGAGATCTTAACCTGGTAAGATCTAAATCTTTTGTATTTCCATTTGACGTTCTCAGTTAATATTTCTCATGATACCAAGCTTGATGAAAATCTTGAGGGAGCTGACAAATTTCGAGCTTGGAAGTATAGGATCTCTTTGGTCCTGGAAGAAAATGAGTCAGACTCCTATATCAATGAGGAGGTTCCAGTTCCAGAGGGAGATGAGGCTAAGGCATTACATAAGAAGAAGTTGGTTATGGAAAAGAAGATCATTGCCAATTCAATCAAGGATCACCTCATACCATAGGTGTCCTCCCTAAAGACACTTAAGGCTATGTTTGATGCCATAACCAAATTGTTTGAAGGGAAGAACATAAATCAGAAGATGACTCTGAGAAACCAACTGAAGAATGTAAATATGCATAATGCTAAGACCATCCAGTCTTACTTAACAAGGGTCTCTCAGATCAAGGAACAGCTAGAAGCAGTAGATGAAGAAGTAGAGAATGCAGAGGTTGTGATGACCACCTTGAATGGTCTCCCTAGATCATGGGACTGCTTTATTCAAGGGATATGTGATAGAAAGAAGTTAGTCAAGTTCAGTAGACTATGGGAAGAATGCTCTCAAGGAGAAGCTCAGATAGCAGCTCAAGAAGAGAAGATGGGAAGTGAATATCAAGCTCTCACAGTACACTCCAAGAAAACCAAAAGAAGTTGTCATCACTCCAGAGGGAAGCATTTCTATAAAAATAACTCTAGAAAAGACATGTCTAGAATCATATGTTATACATGTGCTGAAGTAGGACACTTTGCAAGAGATTTTCCTAAAAGACACAATAAGAAAAAGAGAAATAAGGGAAGAGATCATGCTCATGCTACAGAGGATGATGAAACATCCAAGAAGAGAACCAGATATGAAAGTGAAGACTCTTCTAGTGAAGAAGAATATGTCTTGATTTCTGCTCTCACAGGAAACATCAGACATGGAAGCAATGATTGGCTTATAGACAGTGGGGCTTCCAAACATATGAAAGGAATGAAAGAGTCCTTTGGAAAACTTTCAGAACATGAATCACCTCACAAGGTGAAGCTTGGACATGACTACCAATATCCAATAAAAGGTACTAGGGAATCCTCCTATAAACTAGACTCTGGAAATTCTATGAAGATGCAAGATGTATTGTTTGTACCAAGTCTCAAGAAGAACCTTCTCTCCATATCTGCATTAGATGCAAAAGGAATGAGGGTTGCATTTATAGATGGTGAAGTCATCATGTGGCCAGAAGGAAAGACTATCGATGTTGCGGTAGTGACTGGAGAACAAGAAGGAGGATTGTACAAATTAAAGGGCCATCCAGAACAAGCCTTGGTCCATGATCTAGAACAAACCTTGGTCCATGACACATTAGAGCCAAATGAGCTTTGGCATAGAAGGCTTGCACATGTGCATTACATAACATTACCACTGGCAAGCAAAGCTGTTGAAGGTCTTCGAGAAATTTAAGAAAAACATGATGGGGTATGCAAAGGATGTGCGAAAGGAAAGAATACAAAAAATACATTTCCAAGTAGCGAGAGAAAGGTAAAAGGAATATTGGAAATCATCCACTCCGATGTATGTGGTCCTATGTCATCAAGCTCACTAAGCGGGTATGTATATTATGTTTCTTTTATTGATGAATTTTCTAGGAAGACATGGATTTACTTCATGAAGAACAAATATGAAGTATTCAGCAAGTTCAAGGAATTCAAAGCCTTGATCGAGAATCACACTGAAAAGAAGATCAAGACCTTTCGATCAGATAATGGAAGAGAATTCACTTCCAATGAATTCAAAGAGCTATGTAAAGACTCAGGGATTAAGAGGGAGTTATCCACTCCTTATAATTCACAATAGAATGGAATTGCAGAAAGGAAGAATAGAATTATCATGGAAGCTGCAAGAGCAATGCTTCATGATCAAGATCTTCCTATGCATCTTTGGGCAGAAGCTACCAGAACAGCGGTGTATGTACAGAACTGTAATCCACATAGAGTACTCGAGAACAAGACTCCTAAAAAAGTCTTCTCCAGCAAGAAACTAGAAGTCAGCCATCTCAGAATATTTGGCTGTCCTCTGTACATACACATTCCAAAAGAAAAGAGAAAAAAACTAGATCCTTCAAGAAAGAACGGTATATTTGTGGGATACTCTGAAAGCTCGAAGACTTACAGAATATACTTCCCAAGATTCAAGAAGATTGACATAAATAGGGATGTAACATTTGATGAAGACACATCTTACAACAAATCTAGAAAGAAACCTACTGAAGAATCTGAACAAGCAGAAGCACCCAAAATTCATGATACAACCATGAATGAAAAAACTCAAGAAGAAGTTTGAGAATTTGAAGAACCGCAAAGACATGTAGATCCACCTCCAGAGAATAATCCTCATAAGAGAAAACCTACTTGGGTACAAGAAGTTATCCAAGGTGTAGAAAGATATGGGGCTCCAGAAGAGAATCATGGAGAAAGAAAGAGGACCAGATCCTGCTCCAGGTATGTAGCATTACTATGTGATTTCATTGATAAAGAACCTTCCAATTATGAAGAAGTGGCAGAATAGAAGGAATGGAAGTATGCTATGATCGAAGAGTATTAATCGATCATGAAGAATGATGTTTGGGATGTTGTCCCAAGACCAGAAGGGAATTCATCTATAACTTCCAAAATGGATCTACAAGATCAAGCATGCTGCAGACGGTAGCATAGAGAAATCTAAAGCAAGATTTATCGCTCCTGGTTTCTTCCAGAAAGAAGGAATAGATTATGAAGAAACCTTTGCACCTGTAGCCAGATACACTTCCATCAGATCAGTACTTTCTTTGTCTATAGTGATGAAATGGAAGATACACCAAATGGATGTCAATACTGCTTTCTTGAATGGTGTAGTGGAAGAGGAAGTGTATGCGGAGTAGCCACTCGGTTTTGAGACACATGATAGGGAGTCTCATGTATTTATATTGAAGAAAGCTTTGTATAGTTTGAAATAGGCACCTAGGACATGGTACAGTAGAATTGACAGCTTTCTATCCAGTTTGGGCTTTACCAAGAGTAAAGAAGATTCCAACCTTTACTACAAGGTTGAAGATGGAAACCCAGTGATGCTCCTACTATATGTAGATGATTTGTTTGTGACAGGTATGGATGGGTTGATTGTTGATACGAAGAGAAATCTTGCCGTCGAGTTTGAAATGAAGGACCTGGGTATGATGCATTATTTTCTAGGTATGGAGGTGTGGTAGAGTGTGGATGGAATCACCCTTGGACAAGGGAAGTATGTAGTAGAGGTCCTAAAGAGGTTTGGGATGATGGAATGCAAGGCCATGACCACACCTATGGCATCAAACCTAAAGCTATTGAGTGATGCTTCATCAGAAGCAGTTGATGCCATGATGTATCATCAGATGATTGGGTCCTTGATGTACCTGACGAACACGAGACTAGATATTTGGTTTTATGTGAACACCTTGAGCCAGTTCCTGACAGATCCGAGACATGTTCACTTGACTGCTGCAAAGCATATTCTGAGGTACCTAAGGGGTACAATTTATTATGGGCTCAAGTACGAGGTGAATCAGAAGATTAACCTAGAGGGTTATGTTGATTTAGATTGGGTAGGAAGTGCCATCAATAGGAAGAGCACTTCAGGATGTTGTTTCAATATGGGATCAGGTGTGATCTCTGGGTTTAGCAGGAAGCAATCCTGTGTGGTACTGAGTACCGCTGAAGCAGAGTATGTTGCAGCTTGTTGAGCTAGTTATGAGGCAGTATGGCTGAGGAAGCTACTGTCTCATTTATTTGATCTCCAGATGGATGCTACTTGTATACATTGTGACAACTAGAGTTATGTGAAGTTGTCAGAGAATCCAATGTTCCATGACAAGTCAAAGCATATTGAGATCAAGTATCACTATATCAGGGATATGGTGCAGAGGGGAGTAGTGAAGCTCCAATATGTTATGATGAATGATCAGATAGCCGATGTGTTGACGAAACCATTGGCTAGAGTGAAGTTTGAATACTTCAGGGAGAAGCTTGGTGTTCTCCAGATCAAGGTCCCTTCCAAGGGGAAGTGATGAGTCCGGAATCCATTCTGACAAGTAGGTCAGATGTAAGGGCTGAGCCATTCTGTCATGGTGAGAGGATTGGTTCCTTCCATGTGAGATATGAGTGCTAATCCATTCTGATATGACTATAGGATTGGTTCCTACATGATAAGATATAAGGGCTACTGCCATTCTTGGAATGGAGCTTCTTGGTGAGTTACCAAGAATACTTGGTCTAGGACTAAGGGCCTTTCTGAGACAATTGTAAGATGTAGTCTTACATGATCAGATGTGAGCGCATGGCCATTCTAATGTGATTGAGAAATGTGTTCCCACTTGATAAGATATAAGGGTTGTTTCCATTCTGTCATGGTGAGAGGATTTCTTCCTTCCATGGAAGATGTGAGTGTTGCCCATTCTAATGAGTAGGTTAGATGTAAGGGCTACTACCATTCTCTGGGAGAATGGAGGCACCTGGTCAGTTACCAGGTAGCTCAGTCTAGGACTGGGGGCCATTCTGATGTGGCTGTAGGATTGGTTCCTATGAGATCAAATGTGAGTGCATGCCTTTCTGACGATTAGGTCAGATATAAGTGTTCTGTATTTCTGACAAGTAGCTCAGATGTAAGTGCTGTGCCTTTTTGATGAGTAGGTCATATGTGAGTGCTAGCCATTTTGATGAGTAGGTCAGATATAAGGGCTACCAAAGACATATGAGGAGGTAGGCCTACAACCAACATGAAAAAGGGATGGATCTATAGAAATTCTTGTGATGAGAAGAATCATGAGATAGCACATATGATGATGACCCAGTGATGATCTAGATCGAGCTATGATTCATATCCATTTATGATGTCTCTGAGATGATCTAGATCGAGTGATGATACAGATCCAGTAGTGATGATCCATATCTAGCAGTGATGATCCAGATCAAGTGATGATCCAGATCCAGTGATGATGACCCTGTGATGATCTAGATCTAGTGATGATGATCCAAATCGAGTGATGATCCAAATCCAGTGATGATGATCCAGATCAAGTGATGATCCAGATCTAGTGATGATGATCCAGATCGAGTGATGATCTAGATACAGATGAAGATGACTTGAAGATGAATATGACGAGAACTTGACGATGACCCAGATGATACATAGAAGAAGACTTGTGCTGAAAAACTGTGTCGAGAGAATACCTTCCTAGTTAAGAGGGAGTGTTGATGAATATGTAACTTCAGAATGTATTCACTTATATTTATTATGTATTGTAACCCGATGTTTATCCCAGGATGTATTTGTAATGTAATTGAGTCATGTCGTGTCCCAATGTTTCGATCAGGAGGATCTATAATGTAAACAAGTCATTTCCAGTTATTGGGGGTAACCCTCCTATTGCTCAAGGGTTAAAGTCCCCGCAGTTTTGGGGAACTAGGGTTATTAGAATCTCTTAGAGAGGTCAGCCCTAGTAGGGTTTAGTCATGTCGGGAATTAGTATAAATAGAGAGCTAGCCTCTCTATTTAGCACAAACTCACTCAAACTCAGTTGTAGCGCATAGCTGAGGAAGAGAAAGACACTGGGGAAAAGAAGAAAGAGCTTACTGCTATCAGGAGATCATCTTACTATTTTGGGCTTTTACTTTTGTTGCTAATTCTATCTCTGAGGAAGTTGTGGGGTTTTCTCCATTTATGGTTTCCCTAAGGAAAAACACTGTGTTCATTGTCTCTTGTGTTTGATTGTTGTACTTATTGTTCTCTCAGTTAAAGATCCTAACATAATGCTAGATTGATTGATAAAAACTAACAATTGGATCCCAAAGCTCCTTCAAAATAATTATGAATCTCTTTAGGCTTCAAATCAAATGTTTTAGGATTCTTACCCTTGTGCCTCGCTTTAGATTTCACATTGGTAAAGTCAGTCATCAATAGAGCTTGGTTCTTGGAATTTTGAAGGACTCCCATCTAGACCAACTTTTCTTTCTCTTGTATTAAGGACTCAACAAAACCATCAAGTGAAGGAATATTCCAATTGGGAATGGAAGGTGAGACAAATACAGAAAACTCAGAACCAAGTTTATCGAGTATGGAGAGCACAAGTTGCTTATCCTTTCTCTCTATTCCACACTGCTTACGTTGTAGTGCAAGAGACTTGAATTTAGTAAAAACTTGTTGTATGGTAACAAAACTACTAGGCTACAATGATATTAGCTCATTCTCTAGAATGTCTCCTCAAATCTCATCTTTCTTTCCAAACAATAATTCAAGCTTCTCCCAAGCTTCTTTGGGAGTCTTCAATCCTTCAAGATGAAAGAGGAGGTCTCTTGGGATGTGAGCACAAATGAATCCAAAGGATTCATCCAACTGGTTCAAGAATTTATTTTTCTCATCAAGATGATGAGGTTTAGTCTCTCAGCCCATTTTCATCCTTTACACGCCAATCTTGAGCAAGGAGAGCTACATATATTCCCTCCATTCAACATAGTTCAAGGGTGTCGATATCTGAGGTAAGAAAGATTGATTCTTTGTCAATTCTCCTTTTGATCAGTCAATTTCTACAACCAAGCTACGTAGCACCTATAAGAAAACACTGCAAAAACATAACCAATTTGCACTATGTCAAAATCAAGCCTTCCCTCTCAACATTTACAACTTTCCAAGGTATGTCGCGCTCACACTACCACTGTGAATCAATCCAGAGTTAGCAAGGCACTCTTTGCGGGACTTATGTGGAAACCCAGCTACTTCTGGTGTACAATAGAGAGTAAACAAACTTGAAGCTTTCCTGAGGAGGCTCTGATACCATATTAGAATTAATGTTCCATTGTTATTTGGGAAATGAGTGCAATTAGATTGAGTTATTATTCAGTGTAAATGAATGAATAATACCCACTGAACAAAACAAATCTCACAGGAAACAAACAAGTATTGCTTAGTATAATTATAGTATAAACTTCATTAATCCCAACAATATACAACAATGTTAAAAATAATGGAATTCAAATCCACCAACTCAATCTGACTGCATGGCTAACTAGAAGTGTCTAAATCACTATCAGAGCTAACTAGCTAAGTTCCAATTGTCTAATTCAGTCTCTTAATTGGGTATAATCAGTTAAACTAGTATAACTGATGTAATAGGTGAGAAGTAAGTGAGAATAGGCACCTATCCACATGAAGCAATACAAGGATGACACTAACTGAACCAGAGGACAACTAACTGAATGTAACTGAAGCATAACTAAGCTTGACTAGTCACCAACTGCCAACAACTAAAGGATATTGGTGCCAAAACTCCCAGTGGCTCCTAAATTGTAGGTATCGGTCTAGAAGGTGCATAAACTGATGCATGAATGTGCAATCAGTTGTAGTTAGCCTCTATCTATGTTTCCCACACTCTAATGACTGGTACATGTGGCCTCGTTAGGCCAAGTGGACCCAATGGTACTAGTGGACCCAAATAATAACTAAATGACTCCTAAGTTAGGTAAGTATAATCTAATAAACCAGTTTGGATAAGGGAGGATTATAATTCCTAACAATGAAAATGTAACAGTTGATGATGCTAAGTCAAGAATACAAATATAGGTAAGTGAGGATGTTGAAGAAACTGATGATGAATAAATAAATGATAAACAAAAATAAGAAAGTTCACAAAAGGAGGATTCTCTCTCTTGAAGAAGAAAGAGTATAAAAAGAAGACTCACAGGAAAGTGGAGGCAAATAATCTCCAAGATCTAATACAAAAGCTCCATCTATGAAAATACAAAAAGGTCATCTTGAGACACAAATCATAGGTGACAAAGATGCTAGAGTCAATACAAGAAGGAAACTACTATTTAATGAACAAGCCTTACCATCAGTAGTGGAACCTAAGAGTTCTGTAGAAGCTAACAAAAATGATGATTGGATCAAAGCCATGAATGAAGAGTTGGGACAAATTGATAAAAACCAAACTTGGGAACTAGTTCCAAGACCTACAAGCAAGAATATTGTAGGAACCAAGTGGGTCTTCAAAAACAAGTTAAATGAAAATGATGACAAAGTGATTAGAAACAAAGAAAGGTTAGTATGTAAAGGATATGCTCAAGTGGAAGGTATTTATTTTGAAGAAACCTTTGAACCTGTAGCAAGACTTGAAGTAATCATAATGTTATTGGAATTTTCATGTTATAAGAACTTCAGAGTATATCATATGGATGCAAAATCTGCTTTTCTTAATGGAGAACGTGAAGAAGAAGTCTATGTTGAACAACCCAAAGGTTTTCTCTTATCAGTAAATTGAAATCATGTTTGCAAACTTAAGAAGGGACTCTATGGTATTAAACAAGATCTAAGAGCCTGGTTGTCAAGACTAGACAATTATTTAAAGCAAGAAGGATATATAAGGGGGGTCACTGACAGTAATCTATACATAAAATTTGAAAACAAAAATATGATCATTATTGTAGTTAGACGATATCATACTTGGAAGTGAGATCTACAAATTCTAAGTGAAAAATTTGCTTCAGAAATGAAGAAAGAATTTGAGATGTCAATGTTAGGAGAAATAACATTCTTTCTAGGATTAAAAGTATCTCAATAAAAAAGAGGGACCTTCATCTCCCAAAAAAAGTATACCAAAGAAATGTTGAAAAAATTCAAAATGGAAGAATCCAAACCTGTTAGTACTCCTATGGTCATAGGTTGTAAATTGAGCAAGGATGATGAATCGTTAGAAGTATACCATACTATGTATATGTCAATGATTGTTAGTATATTATATGTAACAACTACAAGACCAGATGTAATGCAGGCTGTAGGTGTGGTTGCGAGATTCCAATCAGCCCCACAAGAAACACATGTGGCTACAGTAAAGACATTTTTTAGATATCCAAAAGAAACCATGGATTATGGATTATGGTATCCAAGAAGTGATAACTTCACTCTAAAATAATTTACTGATGCAGATTGGGTAGGAAATATTGATGACATAAAAAGCCCTAGCGGAGCAACATTCTACCTAGGATATTGTTTAGTGTCATAGCTAAGAAAAAAGTAGTCCTTCATTTCACTGTCTACAACAGAAGGAGAGTATATTGTTGTTGCTTCATGTTGTACCCAAGTCATTTGGATGAAGCATACATTGGAATACTTACGTGTAAAATATGAAGACCCCATTATTATACACTGTGATAATACAAGTGCTATCAATATATCTAAAAATCTTGTTATGCACTCTAAAACAAAACATATCCCGATCAAGTATCATTTTTTAAGAGAGCAAGTTTCACAAAAAATGCTCAAATTAAAATATATTGATACGAAGGAACATATTGTTCATATATTCTCTTAGAAACTGCCCAAAGAATCATTTAAGCATCTTAGGCATAAGTTGGGATTAATATCCTTACAGTAAAAAGAGGAAGAGGAAGAAAAATTAGCATGTCAGGGGAAGACATGTTGATAGGGGGGTTGTCATAAGAGAACCTTTGTCATTATTGTCAAAAGGGGAGAATGTTTTAATGCTTTAATGCTTTAATGTTGTCATCAATACCAATAGGGGAGAATGTTGGATGGAATTGTCATTGATGTCAAAAGAGTTTGGTAATGACAAAGGAATAAGTGATGGAAGGGAAAGCGATGGCATATGTGATAAGCATGGAAAGACACATGAGACAATCTAGTGAGGGAATCAAGTAAGGAGAAGTCCAATTGAGCTTGATTGATCAATCAACGCAGAGTCATAGAGTTGCAGTGATCTTATTTAGTAGAATTTGGACGACTAAGATTGTATTAAAAAACAAGATCGACAGAAGGGAAAGAATCTGCAAAGTAAATGTGCATGGAAGATAACATTCCAAAGAGCCAAAGTGAAGCTCCGTGTTTGATAAACCGATCAATGGACGAGGAGGATTCCACAAAGCGATCAACGGTTCACAGAAGTTGTGGAAAGAATTTTGAGGAAGTCCATTTAGAAAAAATTGAGAGGCACATCCACAATCCACAATCCGCAATGCAGAAGGAAGTTGCAATTCACAATGCAGAAGTTACCCACAATCCGCAATCCATTGAGTGTGGAATAAGTCGTTGCGGAAAGATAATTGCGGAAACAATTTTTGAGAAAGTAGAAATGCTTACCCACAATCCGCAATTGCAGAAGGAATAAGTTTCCAATTGCAAAAAGTTCGTTGTGAAAAGATAATTGCGGAAGCAATCTCTGAGGAAGGTTGAAGTGCATACCCACAATCCATAATCTATAATTGTGGAAGGAAGAAGTATCCGATTACAGAAAGGATGTTGTGGAAAGATAATTGCAGAAGAAATTTTTGAGAAGACTCAAAGTGCACATCCGAAATATGCAACCCACAATTGGGAAAGTAATGAGTATCCGCAAATTGCGGAAAGACAATTGCGAAAAAATAATTGCGGAAGGTAATTGTGGAAAAATGATCGTGGAAAGGTCAATGCGGAAAAGAACTTTTGCAGATATTTTGTTGTGGGAAGGACATTGCGGAAAGGAAACTACAAAAGGTCATGACTGATAAACTAAATAGAGTTCAAAACAATCAGAGAAGTAATTTCGAATTAGTTTATTTGTCTCTGAAGAGTCACAATGAAGATATATGACTGCTAAATGAAGATATGTGTTTGAGGGTATATAAACAATGCTTTAAACCTTCAAATAAGTGTCTATGTACATTAAATTGACAGATCTATTGATGTAGAACAGTCAGAAATCAAATTATCATATAAGGGAAGTAGCGTGGTGCTAGGGCAGGCTATTTTCCTACAAGGGGTTCGTAGCCTCCTTTGAGTAGTAGCTGGTAAATAGGGTGTAGAAGCATCCTTTCACTAGTAGTTGATAAACAAGGGGGGCATAGCCTCCTTCTAGTAGATGCTGGTAAATAGGGTGTAGTACCATCCTTGTATGTAGAAACAAGAAAAAACTATTTGTAAATATAATTTTGCAGTAATAGGAGGTATTGGTGGTTTACCCAATCAAGCTTTCATGATAAATTTGAGTTGTTTGTTTTTGTTGATCATGTGTGTTAATGAATAAATTAAAAGTGTTTTAAATTGTTAAATGTTATCAATACTGATTCACCCCACCCCCCTCAGTATTGTCTAATATTCCAACAAAACTTGTGGTTGGTGAATACTGATATGTCATAAGTTAAGTGTCACATGTAATCATTTATGTATTACTTCTTGTTTGGCATGAATTTTTGTATCCATGCATCACCTAAGAGTTATCCATGCATTAGCTAACACTTAACGATGCATCAATTACAAGGTATTTTTCATAAAGTAGACTTGTCTCATCCTCATATAATGTTGGAAAAGCATAGATGTTCATCCACCCCAAATTCTAAGATATAAAGACCTATGGGTGTAAAAATTGATGACGATTAAAAATAAATTAAAAATTTAATAATTTTTTTTGTTGGGCTAACATTTGGTACCTAGGGAAATTTAAGCTGTCAAAATCACCTAGGGATTGCAGTAGGTTTTGATCTTGGGCTGCCTTGCAGAACGAACCCCGTCTTGATTTTTTTCTCTACGGAAACTTGATAATAAATATTTAATCATTGTTTTA